>DWCF01007695.1:0-10299 GCA_018230265.1 Delias oraia
GCCGTTCCGTGGCTTTTATAGATCCTACGTTTTGTGGCTCAATATGATATAATTGTTGTTAAAATATTTGATCGCCACCAACTTAGTTTTATTGCAAAGTTGTTATTCGCCTAATAGTTTGTTAGTCACCTCAAAAATAAAAAGCCTTTTTATGGTATAGCGGACAAAGGAACATGTGGGACTCCTATATGGTAAAAAACACCGCCGCCTATGGACAACCGCGCCACAGTCCGCGCATCCATTGTGCTGCCGGCTTGTTAACACCGCTTACGCGTCAGCAAGACCTCCACTTAGCGAAACAGTAGGTACCGTTTCACGTAGAGTAATGAGCCTGTGCGTGTGAGCCTATATGTCACTTCGAACAATTAATTGTGCTATTATTAATTGTGTGTTGAAATTTAATAAATTATTAAATAATAGTGGCCGGTCCAATTAGTGCGTTAGCATATGCTTCAATGGCTCTCTCATGGGTGAAGTGAAATGAATCGTCATCAAACACTTTAATATTATATTTTTATACTCGATACAATAGTTACCCAGCATTTTTGTAGTCGGATAATTTTATTTTTTGTAATGACTACTCGCTGTGACCAACACTTCCCGTAACATCTCCAAGTAAATTAAAAAAAATCTCCGAATAAAAAACAGAATTTAATAAATTAATTTAATTTTTAATTTTTTTGAATATTCCTCATACTTCGAGGAATATTCTAAAACGAAAACGAAATATGTGCGGCTCCTCTGGATATTTTCGCTTAGCGACAGATGCATTTTTTTACGTAAAAGCCACCATCAATGTTAATCTATTTATGTATTTTCAGCACGTGCTCCGACCGTGTACATAACAGATAGCGCTTTATATAATGCATCTGAAGGTTACATACAAGTACGTTACTGCGAAATGGCTTCGCGCCCAGCCTTAGGACCCTAATATAGGTTAAATATTGTTTACAAGTACAGTGCAAACTCCATATAAAACCTAGACCGTCCAAATCACTCGGCATGAAACCTTCTTTGCATGATTTTATCTTTTTTTAGGTGAAATAAAACAAGACGAGATGGTTTAATAAAATGTAATCCCTACGATTTTCTTGTTGGATCTTCTCGTAGAGTTATATCTTCCGAACTTGTACTTAAATCGACTTGCAAAAATGTCCCTAATAGGGCCGCCTGTTTGATTAATTTGAATTGATTTATTTAATTTGATTTGAATTTGGTATGATTTATTTTATGTAACTTATAACAGACAACGAAATAGGTGGCTCCCCTATATGGTAAGAGAACACCGCCGCCCATCAGTTGTGTTGACGGATTTCTACGCCATTTGGCGGCATTTTTAAGGGCCACCGATACCCTCACTCGGCGAATCACAGTAGAAGCACCGTCTTAAGTAAAACTACCATTTCACGCCCGTGAAATATATATTCTTATATTCTTGTGAATTAGTTCGACCACATTTACTTTAGCGCGACTCTCCCACCGGTTCGACAGTATTAAGTCACTCGCTAACCACTTCACAATCAAGTGCTTCCAGAGACCGAATAAATTATAATTGTTCGGGCCGGGATTCGAATCCGGTACCTCTCGTTTTATGACAGGATTATTAAACCATTTAGCTACGAAGCTCTCAATATAATTCATTTTCGTTTCGCTGATTCACTATCATTTGCTTATTTTGATAGCATTTTTTTCAATTGTCAATCATTAAATATCCAGACACGATCAACTTAAAGGCAATTTGTTTTTTTTTATAATTTTTTACTTTTGATACATGATAGAAATTACGGGAAAAATTTCTTTATATCTATCAAGACAATAAATTAAATAAAACCTTTTCCGCTGCTAAACCGTAAATTTAAATATTAATAAAAACAAGGGCCAGGGCTAAGGGTATGCGCGGGAGAACCGTTTATCCTAGGTGAGCCTCCTGCTCATTTGCCTTCCCGTTTTCATAAAAAATATATGACTTTTTGATTTTTAACCGTGGGAGAGCCATGACGCACAAACTGATACCACAGGCTTACAGAATACTCGGCGTAAAACGGTACCACTATTGTGACTTGTAAGTGAAGATATATAATATAAATTTACACCGTAAAAAGCCGGCTACAGCCAAAGCGCGGATTGTAGCGCACTTGACCATGGGCTGCGGTGATCTCTCACCATAAAGATACCTGCTCCATTGCCCCCTATACCCTAAACACATAATAAGTTATGCAAATCTATCAAATATCACTTACCACACGACAGGACACCGCCCAGACCGCACAGTGCGAAATATTTGGCCGAACCAAATTCGCACGAGTCCTCTTGGGATACAGCCGTCGCCGCAGCCATCGCGCCCTGACAGACGAACGCACAAACACTCAAAATAACAGAATGATAGACCAATGCATTCAAAATTTAACAGGCCACAAAAAACTATACATGTCAAATTTTGTAAATATGGATGTTTGTTACTCTTTTACGCAAAAACTACAAAACGGATTTTAATTAAACTTTGCAATAATTTTTTTATTCTTTAGCGGAGAACACCCATGACAACCGCGCTGCAGCCCGCGCATTGGTTGTTCTGCCGGCTTTTTACGTCGATTAAGCGGCACTTGTAAGGGCCTCCGAAATCGTCACTCACGCTTCAGCATGCCTGACGTCTGCTAGTCTTATATAAAATTTTCACAAAGTTATTTGGTTCCTAACTCGTCCAAAACGACTAGACCGATTTTTATGAAAATCTGTTCATACCGAGTCGATCTGAGTATCGATCAACATCCGTTTTCCATACCCCTAAACCTAATTTTAAACGTTTTTATCTCCAACACTGAATAATACATACAACTCTTTTTTTCACCCTTCTATCACTTTCCCCCATTTTTTAAATATCGACTTTTATTTAATTTTTGTAATAATACTTTATACAAAACTTATAGACGCCATAGGTGTAATTAGTTCTAAACTTGTCATAGATAAACTTATGGCAAAAATTCATGACCTCAGGGCCTATGAATGTAAATTATTTTTAAAAAATGTAATTAATAATTAAATAAATAAATTATCATTATCATACTACATTTTTAAAAGTTGGACCAAAATTTAAACAATATATTTAAGCTCAGGTTAGGTTGAAAAACATAAGCAAAGGAAATCTATAATACCCTATTGTTTTAACCAGATTTAACACTAAAATATTCAGATATGAAATTCATTGGATCATATTATACAATAGTCACATTAGTACTAAATTAATATAAATTTAATTTTTTAATATAATATTTTTACTTAAAGGACAAGATTAACATGAAATAATAAAGATATATATTATGCCTGTTGCTTTATTTCTTCAAAACTACCCATTCTATCAAATATGTAAGAGAATAATAATTTCTCAGTTCTTTAATTGCCTCTTAGTTAGCTAACTAGTTTTAATTTCTCATGCACATAGGCGACCCTCAGCTCTCATAATCTCCTGATCATTGGGTAACCACATCAGCCGATGGTACACTACTGTTTCCAGCAGGGGTGGTTCTAATCACCTTCCATCATTTGACGACACCCTCCAGCAATATTTCACATCATCGGGCAAACTATTGCATAATTAGACATGATTTGAAAGAAATTGGAACAGTTTACTATACATAATATTAAACAAATTTATATATAAAAGATTGAATGAGTACGTCTAGAATTGTTAAAATCATTTAGAATTCGTTATTCTGTAGAATATGGCCATCTAAACATGCTACCACTTATCAGAGAAGCCTAATGGTTGCAAATTATCTTTGGGAGTAGATAAAACTTCCTAGAGACCTGTATATTTTAAGATTCGATATTGCATACAATATTTTAAAAATTTTAAGTATGGATGGATGAATGTTTACAAAATGAATAATCAGAATAACATATGATATATAATGATATTAATTAAATTGGCCAAAATATAATAAAATTGTCACATATATCTGACTAGGTAGGTGGCATGACTACACCACTAGTATAACATACAGTTAATATAAATATTGTAGGTAATTAAGAAAGAAACATACCTGTTCTGTAGCAATAGCTGGTTCGCAGCTGACCTGCGATAGCGGGCCGCGGAATGGCGAATTCCGCGCCGTGTCTAATAGGGATGAGAACATTTCACTGAAAAACAAATTAATTGTGTAAATAAAAATTGACCTAAGCAAAAATATACGGCCAGAAATATCTAAAAGCTGTAATCTGTTGTAATGTCTGTAGTAATCTGTTAGCTAGTACTAAGCCTAATATAACCTGTTTATATGTCACAAGAAATAAATAAAGCTAATAAATATTATATTGAACTCTTATGTAAGTTAACATTATTAACCTACATAGATAGCTAACAGAAACCTAACAAAATAGCTAGAATATTATGTTATCTTTGGAAAATAGCCCTCAGCTCTCATAATCTTGTGTTCATAGGGCAACCACTCCAGCTGATGGTACACTACTGTTACCAGTAGTGGTGATTCATTACACCTTCCGTCAGCTGGCTATACCCTCCAGCATTATTTCACATCATTGGGCTAAGATTTAGCAATAACAAACAACCTATTCTTTTGATATATTTATGGAATCAACTAGATTCTTTTCTACTATATGTACATAATATATTACTATGTTATGTTTTTTTATTGTCCTTTATTAAAATATTAGTTGTGTACTTCGGCTTTGCAAAAATATATAAAATTAAATACAGTATCCATACTTTAACAACATTCACATTCTTTAAAATATGCATACCAATAAAAAAAAATTACCAATATATTAGTTATAATAATGGATTATCATTTTTTTATAACAAATACTGTAGGATACAAGGAAATCCTACAAATTATTTATTAAGTCTCAGTTCTTATGTTTGGCTTGTATAACATAAGAAAACAATGATGACGTGCATAGCACTAAAAAATTCCTTGTAATTAGATAACTGTTTTTAGAGTAAAGTAATCATTGTATCACAACCGGTATAACCTAATGAATTTTATACGAAGCCAGTTCAACTGGCTTAAACTGATCAATACCAATGCGAGACGGATATCACTTGATGCATTCAATCAATACACGACAGAAAACTAAAATTCTATTTACCTGTAATACTATAATGATTTAAATCAATGCACTTACAAATTGTTTCAAATATGATATAAGTTATCTACAGAGGACAAGGTCACGTGTTATGATTCCATTTGGTTACGTAAGGAAACTTTTCTATGAAAATTTTACAAAAATATAATAATACAACAATTATAAATTGGGTACTCTTTGATAGATATAAAATGGCTTAAAAAATCTACTTACATGTCTATAATCCGATGTTAAAGTAACACACACCTCACCGCGCTAGTGGCACAGTGATGAAAGGAAACTGTATCGGCGATGCCAGCGCCTCAACGGAAGTTACATAATCACGTGGGACTATTGTAGTGACATGAGCCATGTCGCGTTAGGTTACAGAACCAAATTTCAACATAGATAAAAATTAACCCTGAAATAAAATAGGGAAAGATAATTCAGCAATCCCCAAACATTTACAGACACTGACTCCTAGAAAATCAAGAAGTTTTAATAAATAAATTTAAAAATTGACGTAATAAAATAAACGGCAAATATATTAGTTAAAAAATTAAATTAAAAAACGGCGGTCCGTCGACCACACATTGAGAAACATTGTACAGTAGTCAAATAAAACTTATTATTTTTAATTTAACTTAAATATTTATCCAAATTACTTGAATAAAATTACAATTACAACAAAAAGATGGCGCTATTCTAAAAGTATTATTAAGAGTATTTAAGATTAATAGAGCGCGAAATTATGAATAAGTAAAACGTAAACTGCTTCAAATATCATCACCTTGTACAGTAAAAACTCCTTATTCGCGAATCTAACAAGTACAAACATAGTAATAAATGGATTCCAATAGTTATCCAATCAATATCCTTTATTAATTTATTCAACTCATAAGTTTACAGTTAAATGACCAAAACATTTAAGAGTAATAAAATAATAATAATTTAGTGGCGTAAAAAGCCGTTAACACAACCAATGCTCGGACTGTAGCGCGGTTGCCTATGGGCGGCGGTGTTCTCTTACCTTATATAAGACCCACCTTCTCCGTTGTCCCCATATTATAAAAAACATATTTATTGAAAATATGTTTAAATATTCATATAATTAAAAATGTAACAATGTATACATGTTACCGCTCTTGTCTGTGCGTAAAATAATTTTATATGTTCAGAAGTCAATACTGTAGAACTTTATAAAATAAAATTTTAACTTACTAAAATTAAATAATTTAATATCCGTTTGGTTTTGCAACAAAAAATGAACGTAAGCATTTCTAATTAATGAATCAGTAATTTTTAAACGTGAGAGAGCCATGCTGTAGCATATGCGGACGCACTAATTGGGCCGGCAAGTCTGAAGTGGGCTCACAGAATACTCAACGTGAAACGGTACTTGTACTGTGTTTCGCCGAGTGAGTGAGGATATCGGAGGCCCTTAAAATGACGCTTAAGTGGCGTAAAAAGCCGCCAACACAACCAATGCTCGAACTGAGGCGCGGTTGTCCATTGGCGGCGGTGTTCTCTTACCATATAGGAGACCCACCTGCTCCGTAGACCTTCATATCAAACTTTACTTTTGTTTCGTAAATTTATTTTAAAAAAATACTTATTTACTTTGGGTGGGGCAGAGTTTTAGGGCACCTTATAGCGCTGTATAGGACACTCCATATTTTCTGATTACTTCAGAACAAGTACGTCTCCAATATTGTTCTGAACAGTACACAATTTCATAGCCTCCGTGAATTATTCCACAATCCAGAGCTTGTCAGAATGTGTTCGAGACCTCTTTGGAGAGTCTTCAATACAGCCTTCAATTTTCTATAGCTTAGAATAATCTTCAATATACATGTATTCATATTATATATGTATTCAATATATAGTCCAATGTATATATAATTAAAAATTACGACTTGCCAAAAACTATAATTAAATACCTCCATTGTTATGTTTGGCTACTTTATACTTAATTATGAAAATATTTTAAAAATATGTATAAAATCCATAACTATTTTTTCTAATATGACAGCATAAAAAAGAAAAGAAGATAAATAATGACAGTTTAATTCCCCTTTTAAATTCTTATTCAAAGCACCAAAGAGTTTTTATTGGTAAATACAATGATCTGATGTTTGAGAATGTATCTAGTGTTCATATT
This sequence comes from Delias oraia, assembly GCA_018230265.1. Classification (NCBI taxonomy): domain Eukaryota; kingdom Metazoa; phylum Arthropoda; class Insecta; order Lepidoptera; family Pieridae; genus Delias; species Delias oraia. The sequence goes on from DWCF01007695.1 coordinate 7,244, forward strand.
AAAAAGAGCATTTTAAATCGTTTTCCTATATTTATGGTATAGCGGACCAAGGACGAGTCTCTTGTATGGTAAGAGAACACCGCCGTCCATGGACAACCGCGCCATAGTCCGAGCATTGGATGTTGCCGGCTTTTTATTCCAATTAAGCGTCATTTTTATGGATAACCTCAATCAGAGATATCCTCCGATATCCTCACTTCAATAAATACTTATATTTTTATGTTATAGAAGCACCGTTTTAACTACTTTTTCATGCTAAGTATTCTGTGAGCCTTTGGATGAGCCGACTCAATTAGTGCGTCCGCATATGTTTTAGCATGACCCGAAAAACAATTTTTTTCTATAAATTGTTTAAATAACGTCTTATATATCTTCTTTTTCTCTCAGTAACGTGCAAAATCAAAACAAAACATTTAAAAAGAGTTTATAAAATTGAGATATGTTAAGTTTTATGACTTACTTAAATAATAAAAATGCTTACTTAAATAATAATAATTGATAATAAATTAGAGATAAACAAAAATGTGTATATTTTTTAATGATGTAGCGGACAACGGAACAGGTGGGTGTCCTATAGGGTAAGAGAACACTGACGCCCATCACTAACCGCGCCAAAGACCGCGCGTGCTGTGTTGCTGGCTTTTTACGCCACCTAAGCGGCATTTCTTAAGGGCCTCCGATATCCTTACTTACTCAGCGAAACATAGAAATACCGTTATAAGTACAATAATAATAATAAAAGCTTTTATTCGCTGATCATTTTACAGTAATACTTATATAATAAAATACAATTGTAAATATGTACACTTTAAAGTATTTAAAAAAAATCAACCACTTGATTAGTTTGTGTATTCCAATTACCTCTATCTCTTACTGATCGCCTCCATTCTTTTGGTAAATCAAATTTATAAAAAGTCAACAAAAATAATTGACATAATATGGAATCAAAGATCTGTGGTGAAATCCTCTTCTGTTCAAAGTTTCTTCATTTCTATCATTCCATGTCACGGCGACAACTAAAATCATACCACGTAAACTAATTTAAAAAATACGGAAACGCTTATTTTGGAAATTGAAAACGTTGTATTCCCTATAAATGTAATGTATTTTTATTACTTTTCATAAGAATTATTAACTAAAAACATTTACCAGTTTGCCGTCACTAATCTAGAAAATTTTAAACTAAAATTAATAAAGTCACAGAATACTCAGCGCGAAACGGTACTTGTACTGTGTTGCGTAGAGTGAGTGAGGAAATCGGAGGCACTTAAAAATGACGCTTAAGTGGCGTAAAAAGTCGGCAACACAACTAATGCGCGGACTGTGTCGCGATTGGTGATGGATGGCGATATTCTCTTACCATTGGACACCCACCTGCTCCGTTTCCGCTATACTATAAAAAAATTGTAATATTGCAACGGGTATATTGTGGTGCGGAGATCTCTTACTATAGAGATGACGCATCTACTACATTACCCGTCATATACCATCATATACTAAAAAATAATTCAATATTGATCTTTGTGTATATATAACTTAAATCATGAATTTTGTTACAGTTTCTAATATGGATTAATTTGTAACTTAATGCCAACTTGCCATAAAAGGAAATGCCCACGATGCCATAATGCTCTATATATTGACAGCAATATAACCTGTTTCAATCCACATTTCTTTGGCTTAACATGTCATAGTCCATTCATACATTCAAAACTCCAAAACATTATTCACTGCATGGAATCAGCAAATAACCCCAGTTACCACTCTGATGATGAAGAAAAAGAGTCGGTTAATGTTAAATTAATTCAATGCCCCTACTTACCGCCAGATACCCAAGAAGCAGATGCTCAAACATCCAATGATACAAGAACCTGCTGTGTGAGAAGCAGAGAATCTAAAGCAGATGGGCAGAAGGATTTGCTTCAAGGTTTTAAAGCACACATATCAGTTGATATAGGCAATGGTGTTCAATCGTTTACAAACGAAGAGCCGCAATTGCGAAAGTCCATCAGTGCTCATGATAATCACGAAGACGCAACTCAAAAGTCTGAAATGTGTCCAAAAGAGTGTTGCGCCAAATCCAAGACTTCTATAACCAAATTCGAAAACACAAAACTATCATCACAAGGTATTATCAAACGGATCGAACCAAAAGCCAATCCTACGGTTAAAAGTTTAGATCGAGTGTTATCATCTCAATCACAATCTGATGCAGAGCCGTGCTGCGCAAATGCCTATACCAAATTTAAACCACCACCAATATTGCCAGCTAAAGGTATCAGTGGAACGGCTAGGCCGGGATATGTTGTTAATAATTCGAGCCGGGAAATGATACCAAAAGAAACAGCATCAGAATGCATGACGAATGGCGGCTGCGTACATGGAATTGCTAGTATTATGCCCCAAGTTGCCCAACCAGTTGGGAAGACACGAAGCCCTTGTTGCTGCGGTGTTAAAGAGACCCAGGCGTGTGATACAACATTGGCCAGTGATAATAAAAAATGTCAGTGTAAATATCCACCAGGTTTCAGTGAGTTCAGCTGCGCGGGAAATATTACAGGTGTATGCAAATGTTCCGGTGAATTTCATTAAATAAAACGTAATATGGAATAATTGTTTTTTTTTATCTATTTATTTATCCTACACGGACCGGCAAGCGTAGTGTGGGACGTCCACCCCCATGAACAGATGACCTTATAAAGGTCGCCGGAAGATGCTGGATTCAGGTCGCCTCCGACAGGTATTCATGGAGGTCGAAGGGGAAGTCTACGTCTTTCGGCTGGAATGATGACTAATATGACATTGAATTTATATGAAAAACAGTTGCTATTTTAATATAATCTCAATAAAAAAAGCAGTATAGTTTGAAGAATGACATTAATATATAATTACTAGTAGACTCGGCTGACGTTGTTCTGCCCGCTACACTACCCACCGAGTCTAACTTACATGTTTCTATTAAATATTGTCATGTTTGCTCAATACAATTATAAACTGTAATCTATGTCCTATTCTGATTATACAAAGTTTGACTAAAATACGTTCTGTATTTTCAC
>DWCF01007696.1:0-10299 GCA_018230265.1 Delias oraia
TGAATTCCTGTCGGAGGCGAACTGCATCCAGCGTCTTCCGGCGACCTTTATAAGGTCGTCGGTCCACCTTGTGGGTTGACGTCCCACGCTGCGCTTGCCGGCCCGTGGTCTCTAACACTTTTCGGCCGTCCTACTAGTCCGAATAAAAATGTATAATTTGTAATATATTTGGTTTTTTGCAAAGGCTTGACAGTGGACAGGCGAGTGTCTTAACACCGTCTTCGTGGGAGGTCCTTGCTGATGCATTAATTTGCCGGTTCATCTGTAGTGATACCACGGTCTCATACCATCCAAAACCAACGTGAAACGTGTACTGTGTGGCAAGACACCAAAGCGCGGATTGTGACGCGGTTGTCCATGGGCGGCAGTTATATATTATTATAGAGGAATTCCACCTATTCCGTTGTCCAGAGTACAATAAAAAAATGGTAATCTTTATTATAATCTAATTTATATTACTTAATTAATTATAATATAATATTACTATAATATATATATAAATAATATTACTTAATTTATATTACTCAAAATTATTTACTTTAAAGGTTTAAATTTTGTAATTTTGTGGATATTTTATCTTTTTATGTTAAAGTTTAGCATATAATTTAAGAAAGTCGCAGATATTGTACGTGAATATTTTATGTATTAAGACTATTTTATATAGAATATTAAATCATATTATGTCTTGTTTTTCGAATAACAAATGTAATGCCATGTCCATCTCAACGCGAGAATGAGCAGGTGTTTAATAATTTCAAGTTGGTAAATCGATTTATAAGTAAGGTGTTTTAACAAAATGTTTTTAATTATGTCTATACTTGTAGGCAAGCAATTTGAACTCTGATTTCCAAACTAGAATCATGCAACACATAAAATCACGATGAGACGCACAACACACAATACATATTCAGAGGCAACAATTCATTTTGTAATTTAAAAACAGCGCGGATAATAAATTAATTTTAAAAGGAACTGTCTTCAAGATCACAAATCGATTCAGGATATCTTAACTAATGAATCCTGTATCCAGCATCCGAGTAGGTATTCCATTACGTATCAATCTCGGCCGCAACTGAAAACTGTTTATCCGAGGGTCGTAATTCGATTATCGTCTCGAATGATTCGAGAATAATTCCGTTTTAAGTTAGGGTGCTAAGTGAATTAAATAAGATGAATAGTGCCGTGGCGATCCGAATCGTAATCGCTTTAAGAAAATGTTACGATTTTTATAGCCCCGGGGTGGATTGATAAATGTAGCCTGTATGTATTATCGTCTTAATGTTATACATACATATATACGAAATTATATGTTATGTATTTATAATTAAAAATAATGCCATATTACGCCATATTTCTTCACGAGTAATTTGGTGATAAATTTACATAAATTTTATTAACAACTAATGCTCACTCCGGCCTCGCACGTGTTTTTAAACAACAGAAAGAATAATATTAACACACTCAAACAACCTTATTGATAGGTTATGTATATTATAATGATATAGCGGACAACGGAGCTGGCAGGTCTCCTATATGGTAAGAGAACACCGTCGCCCGTGGACAACCGCGCCACAGTCCGCGCATTGGTATTGTTGCCGGCTTTTTACGCCAATTAAGCGGTATTTTAGGGGCCTCCGATATCCTCACTAACTCTAGCAAAACAGTCGAAGCACCGTTTCAAGTACAACTGCGATTTCACGCCGAGTATTCTGTGAGCGCGTGGCGAGATTATTATTTATTCTGCTCTGGTTTTTCTCGTGTTTCTCTGTGTAAGATGAGCGCTGTGCGCTTTTGATGAATCACTTTCACTTACCAATATAAATATTAATAAAAAAATAGTAATAATATATATCATTGTTATTTTTAAATTCTGATAAGTAAAATAAATCATTCTCAATCACTATCTTACAATGAAATTGGTTTGAAATTCATTTAAAACCTTAAAACTCAGACAATTCATTCATGATGCAAAAACTGCAGTTTGCACAAAAGCTATTTTTAATTCTGTAAGATAAATGAGATGTCGCCGGCGAGGAATCTAATACTTTTCGCCATTTTAAATTCTTAGTTAAATATTCTTTCACTGTTCTTCAGCTGGTTATATCACTTTTCAGTTTTATTTGCGTATAATCTGTTACCGTCGTTGTGTTTTTTTTAACGAGAGATTTAGCCACATCAGATTGTACAAGTGTGTCGTGTTTTATGTTATTTTCTTCAAACTATATTTGAGGGAAGCAATATATAATAAATTATCTATATATTTTCACCTATGGGAGAGCCATGCAGCAGTATGCTAACGCACTAATTGGGCCAGATCTTCTGAAGTGATATCACGAACTCACAAAATACTTGAAACAGTTTTAAACGTTTCTAATCCGTTTTAATAAATATTTTTCAACAAATCAACAGTCAAAGTGACACTAAAGCTTGCCTTTTGAGACGCATTAGGCACAATTGTGCACCGATGTCGTTCTTCTGTCGCCAAATACGGAGTTTGTCGTGCAAACGAACGTACTTCTCACGTCCATACTGTTTAGAATTTGTCGCATTGTTTGAGTTTTTGAGTTGCTTAATTGGCAGACAATGTGCATTTCGAAGGCTTGCTCGCTTTTGTTTCTTCTGTGGTGGGTAAAGATAAACAAGAAAAGGTTGTGTTGAAGAGTTTTGTTTGCAGGTGTGTGAATTAGGTACAAGAATTTAAGGAATTTAAAAAGATCTTTATATGTTACGTTTATATGTTTAAAAACTGATATGTTTTAGAAAGGAGTTTATAATCAATGTGTTTTGGGTTTCCATTTTTTATGACTAACGGCAGGCAATCCAGTAGGAGCCTCACCTTGGATAAGTGGTCTTCCGCCCATGGCGATCCTTAGCACTTGCTAGTATTATAAGAATAGATATACTCTTTATTTGAAAGTCCCCAAGCCCTATCGGTCAGGAAATACCTCTAAAAACTTTGCTGCTTTGAGTGCTTCGTATTTATATAATTGACCGGGCGACACTTAACACTGTCCTATCGTTGAGAGAGCCATGCTGCCGACAGATCTAACGGTAAATGAACCACACCACTATTTAGTCATATTACTGCTAAACTGGGTGAGTCTACAGTATCTTCACTCCCTGAAAGCACAGTACACGTACTATTTTAATTTGACTCTTCCAAATCGTGTGCCACCATTAGTAGTCCTTAAAGACATACCTCTCGAGGGTCGCGTACAAAAGTCTACTGGCGTTTAGACATAAGCCACGACAGATGTTCAAGAGGTCTCGAGTGGAGGGCCCTCGGCGACATTCGCACACGTCTGATTACCGCTTTGCGTGGTGTCGAGTGGTCCTGAGAGCGGGCTCCAGGCTGTGTCAGCGTTTTCCCATGTACTACGGTTTCATAATATTTGTACTCGATAAAAATGCCATTTGAAAATATCTAGTCAATACTTTGTAGTCCATCATTTAAGAAAGGCTAAAACTTTCCTGTCCCGTGGCTAAGTCTTTGGTATCTACCGGTTCGGTTTCGAATTCGGTGTAAATAAATATTTATTTGATATTTGTATGGGCGTGACTGAGTCCAGTGAGTGTTTGAATACTCTGAAGCATATGCTGACGCACTAATTGTGACTCGTCTATGGACTTACTGAAAACAAATGGGAAACAAAACCTGTACTGTATTTCGCTGAAGGATTAATAATATCGGAGGCATTTGAAATTGTACCTCTTAAGCGGTAAGCAATAAGCTTTAAAAAGCAGGTAACACAGCAAGCTCTGATTGAACGGTTGTCCATGGGCGGCGGTGTTCTCTTACCATATAGACCCACTTGCTCCGATAGCAAAAAAAAGTAAAAACTACTTCATCGCCCTTACAAATTCACCTCGCCCTTGTTAATTTATTTTTATTGGTTAAATAAGAGCATGTTTATTGCCACGCTGAGTGTGCAACCACACTTTCTCCGGATTTATTTGGCACCTCGAAACCTTTGCACGGGTAACGATAAATAAGATACCTACTAAAGTATTGAGGATGCGGAAACGGAAGTGGTGTAGGTATAGATATACCTGTACTTTTCGTGATACCGGTGTATGTATTATATGGTTAGCGAGCAACGGAGCAGGTGGGACCTCTATGGTTACCTCTTAACGCCATCCATGGAGAACAGTGCTCGCCGTACCGCCGGCATTTCACACCGTCAGAACGGTGTAATTTGAAGAGCCTCCGATAGCCTCACTCACACAGTCAAATATTACAAGTACCGTTTCACGCTGAGTATTCTGTGAGCCTGTTGTACCACTTCGGACGAGCCGGCCCCATTAGTGCGTCAGCATAATAATAACTTATAATAATAAAAACTTCGTTTTCAGGAAATTTTTAATATATTGTTTTATTAGAATAAAAAATGCTAAATGTGTTCCTAAATGAAAACTTTCATACTGTTTTATCGATTCTGTTAATTTTTAAAGTATATTTTAATGAAGGCACAAAAAAGGTTCTTAAGAAGAGAAAGAGAACACGTAAACTGCTGGCAAAGTTGTTAAACTAGATTTTTTCTCCCATACAAGTCACAGAATAAAAACTAACTGAAGTCTGACGGTATTGCCAGTGTGTGTTATTTTTCGTTAATGGTACTAACAACGTCTTAATATTAATACAATTTTCGCCAAGATGTTCCCAAAGGAAGTGACTCTCAAGCTCCTAACTGGGAGTACCTACTTCCGGTCGTTATACCCAATATAAATTATAATCGATGAGATTAATGAGTCCCCTACTACGGAGTGAATATTATGTTACAGCGAAATGATGCAATTTTTATAATCCCCTGACTATAATTCTTTAATAACTGAAAAAAAATTACAACCAGGAAGTAAAGTAAAAAAATATAGACAGAGGCAAGCGGAGCCTCTAAGGGAGATCTCTGCCGCCCATGGACATCCACACAGTAAAGCGTTTTGTTGCCGGGTTTTTCTGGCATTAGCGGTATAGCTTAATGAGCTGCCGATATTCTCACTCATTCGACGAAACATATGACATGTTAATGAGCACATACTTCAGCATGGTAGAAATATGTATACACAGAATAGATGATATTGACGTAAAGCCGGCAACACAATTAAAGTGCGGATTAGGGCACGGTTGTTCATAAACAGCTTTTCTTACAAAAAGACTACTCCATTGGCGGCTATAAAAAGAGTATGAATTACATTTACTACTAGTAGCTCACCCCGGCGTCGCACGGATTTTTAAAATCAGAAATAATAATTATAAAAAAATCGAACACCCCTTTTGCTAGACCTTTTTAATGTAATTTTTGTACCTTGGGCATATAATATTATTTGTGTTAAGAATCCCTATTTTTTTTTGAATATATAATTATATGGATTGAAAAGGTGTAGTACTTACATTGTTTTATTCTATTTATAATCAATTCGTAGCGAGGCTTGTGAGGCTTTTACGGGTACTTTTATACTTTGGGTTAATTTATTGGATTTTTAAAAAGATCCCATTTATTTTTGATAATATAATAGCGTACAGCCTTCCTCGACAAATGCACTATCTTACATTTAAATAATTTTAAATTTTGGACCAGCGCTTCTTGAGATTAACGCGTTCAAACAAACAAACTATAATATAATATTAAGCCTTATAATATTAAGTAAAGGTAACCAAATTGGAGTTTTTAATGAAAGAATTAGCCATTTTATCAATAGTCCCATTCAAGTGATTGCCCACAGCGGTTAATCTGTACGAAGTAAGACGCTCACCTTATTAGGAGCATCGACTTTCACAATCCCGTAATGGATCGAAAGCCGAAATATCAATGGATTCGTGATTGGAGAATAATTTCTGTAATTTAGCTATGATTATACTCTTGTTGTAACAGAAATGTGTTGAATAACACTTATATGGTGAGGTGTGAAGGAATGTCGGCTGTATCTTTGTTATTTTATGGAGCGCTCTTAAAAATGCCCGGCTGATGATCTAAAAGTTGTTAATCTATAAAGTGTATTGAATTTTTTTATGGTATGGCGGCCATCGGAGCAGATGGCTCTTCTTAATGGTAAGAGATCATCGCCATCTTTGGACAACTGTACTACAACCAGCGATTTTGTTGTGTTGCCGCTTTACGACGCGTAAGAGGTTCGATTTCAAGGGTCTCCGAATCCTCACGAATTCAGCGCAATAATTTTCAGACTGGTTTTTTGTGAGCATTTTGTATTATTTCGGATGATATTATTACTTGAGGTTTAGCTACTTTACTTACTACTTAACAAACTTTCTGGCCTTGAAAGCTTGTGGCGCCATGGGTACTGAGTTCGATTCTAGTTTTTAAAGAAGTTTATAATTTGTATTTGGTGTTCTAAAGAAGTTGATAGTGGTGGGCGGAGTGCCTTAACACTATCTTACTCGTAGTGTATCCATGTTGAAGTATTTTTTATGATGAGAACAAGCCGGTTCCGTGATAATAAAAGATTATCGCCCATGGACGATGGACGGACAAGCCGCGCTTCGATGTACCGTCTTTTCACACCACTGAAGTGGTATAAATTTCTTAGCCTCCGTTATTATCATTCACTCAGTGAAATATTATAAATACCATTACAGGCTGGTATTCTGTGGGCCCGGAATAAGTTAAATGGAGCCTTATTAAAATTGTGATTAAACGAACTAATCACTGGAATTCGCAGCGTTTATCGGAAAACCATTTCCGCAGAGCACTTAACCTGCAAAAGCGCAACTCATTACTTAACCGTTCAAATCTGCACGGCGAAGGGGTAGAGCCAAGTTCGCGAGCCAAATTCAACAAATACCCGAAAAGCCTTATTACATCGGTGGAATTTTAACGAGACGCTAACTTGTTTATAAATTGAATTCCGCGTAGATTAACTTTCAAAAAACTTGGGATGATGCCATCCCATAACTGTGGACAGCCAATTTCGTGGGAATGGGGAAGTTTAAATCGGATAGAATTTGGAAAAATTATTCGCGATGATTTTGATGGTTGTCTGAATGGTCGCTAGTATTCTGCGTTATTGCTGAATCAAATGCTATCTGCAATTGAATATTTTGAATATTTTTATTACTTTATTAATATATATTTTTCACGCTTTCTTAATAGAGCTTGGCTTAAAAAGCAAAGTTTTTCAACTGGTTCTATTTTGTGCCTTTAGCTACTATTTATGCCCAGTTTAGAAAATGGAATCTACCCACGGGAGAGTCATGCCGAAGCATATGCTTTCGCACTAATTGGGTAATCTCGTCCAGAAGGCTCACAAACACCGCGTATTTAAATTGTGCGTTTGGGGAAGTAAAAAGACGACAACAACCAAAGCATGAAATTGTAGATGCGTCAATTTTTCTATGCCGTTTTCCTCTATAAAATAAATAAATAAGAAAACAAGGATTATAATGTACAATATTAAACATTTAAACACGCAGGGAATTCAGCCGCGACGACACATACATAAAGTGCTATTTTATTATGCATGAACAGTAAAAGAATGGTTTGTGTAATAACTTCTATTCTAAATATTCCACTATGATAACTATGATTTAATCTTTACTAATATTATAAAGGTAACATTAGAAAACACAGTAACAAAGGTAAAATTATAAAGGAAGAAAGGTTCTCGAGTGGCGACCGCGTAATGGAAAACGCAGAGTGGGACGTCCTGCCACGCGATGGAAAGACGATCTCATGAAGGTCGCGGCCAACGGTTGGATCCAGATCGCTCAAGATCGCAGCGGGTGGGCGTCTTTGGGGGAGGCCTATGTCCAGCAGTGGACTTGATAGGCTGATAATGAATATTATAAAGATATAAAGGTTATGTATGTAACCGATCTTGGAAATTCTATCACCAATAAAAAGCTACATTATTTGTCAGTCTCTATCTGAGCCGGTCCCTCATGTTTGAGGATCGTGGTCAGGATCATTCGTTTCAATCACGCCCATTTCTTACGACCGTGTAGAATTTCGAGGACGACGAGTATTTAACTTGATCGGATCATCTTGTTGGCGACCGACCTCGCGGTCTTTTGCCTTCTATGTTCCCAACTACTAGCACATAGAAGACTTGTGTGCAACGGTACTTGTATTCTTGTACTACGTTTCGCTGAGTGAGTGAGAATATCGGAAGCCTATAAAATTGCTTAAGCAGCGTAAAGAGCCGCAACACAAGCAATGCGTAGAGTGTGGTGCAGTTGTCAATGGGCAGCGGTGTTCTCTAACTACATTGGACAACCACGTCCGTCATCCGATTTTTCATAAAAACGAAGATCTTTTAAAAGCACAGCAAGCTCAATAAAATATATCTCACTTAGGACTTATCAGTTTTGCGTCTCGTCAAATCGTTAATGGCAAAGTATGGTCACCTCGTTGTTGGCAAATAAATTCAATGTTGGACATGGCGTTGGTAAGTAAATGCGCGTACTGGCTGCGTTATAAATGCTTTATAGGTTTCCTTATTATATTTTATTTCTATTATCGCAATGTGCTTTTATCGTAAAACCTTATTCGTTGTCCTGATATGTTTATTGATTGTTAGAACAAAAATACAAATACCATACTAATATGTAGCCCTTTACATATATATATATATATATATATATATGTCGGAATAATTTTAAGTACGTTTCAATCCTTTTATTTTATGTGATTTTTTTTTGTTGGAAATATTGTTAGATAATGAAATGAAATGAAATATTTTTCTTGTTGAACGTATACTTCTACCACCAGTTACAAGCTAAGCCCACTGAGAACAACCGGCGAAATAAACTTAACATAATATATAAAACAAAATAACAAAAAAGTATCTCTGAGAATGCCTGGTTTTCCTTATTATATACCTTATTCCCAAGGCGTGACATAATTTACAAAATTATTAACACTATAGTATGCTTTATCATACAAACGTCCCTTAACAGTTTTTTTAAGTTTATGTACAGAAAGATATTGAACGTTTTATGGGATCCTATTGTAAAAGCGTATTGCATTACCTCTAACAGATTTACTTAGATATAAATTTGTTGTCATGGGGTTGTTTTATTGGACTGTGGGGTGGGAAAGAAATTAATTAAATTATTGAAGAGTTTTGTATCCTAGAAAAGATGATTATCCCATATATATTATTATTTATTCGGTCTTTATAATGGCTTGACTGAGCCCGAGCGAGTATCTTAACACTGTAGCACCTGTGGGATAGCTATGCTGAAGTATTAACCGAGCCAGCTCCTTCGAAGGCCAATTAGTACGTCAGCATATGCTTCAGCATGGCTCTCCCACGGGTTAAACATCTTTCGCGTCTCTAATTCACATCTGAACAATTAGATATGTGCAATTTATGATAATTGTAGCTGTGTCCCGAATTTGCATAACTTTGTGAGCGCCGTAACTTAACTAGATTTATGTAGCTATTAATCATTGTACCTAGCATTTATTAGGAATACTGAATATTCAGTGCACAATTTACATATGGCCTAGCCGAAACTAGTGACATAGTGCCAAATTGGATCGCATAATTTTTATAATATTCTAATGGACTCCGGGACCAAGTTCAAAATTATATCCGGGGTTGTTTTCAAAAATAGCGAAATTAAAGAGCGGGTGGGTTACATTCCGATTTACCGAATTAAATAATCCATTTATCCCGATTCTTGTTTTCCTTTACAATTAAATAGAGATCTCGAGAGCGCACCACTTTTTATTTCAGCGGAAGACAGGACGATAAAAAATAAATTATGCTTTTTAATTTCGCTCCGCGTAACGTACCCTTCTTAATGGCTTTATTGTTTGTTTATATCTTCTATTATGTATAGAAAAAGATAATTCGTTTTATATGATGTTGACATGAAGTGATTAATCTCATGAAAAGTTTTCTTAAATATTATCATTGTGATTTTTAAATGAAGGTTTACTTTTTGAGTAAGGAGGCTGTTGTTCAGATATAATCTTAAAGGTTGATGCGATTTTCTTTGAAATGCAATTCAATGTTGTGGAACGACAAACATTGAGGTGATACGGATGAGACGATCTATTCTATTCTGCTTCGAAGTTCAATGATGAAATTCAGCTGCATGTATTAATCCAAACAACTCTTCTGAACATGTTAAAATCCCGTGGTATATGCGATAGAAGATGCTGTATGAATCAACGTCTCTATGCGACTCCAAATAGTCTAACTGATTGGAAAGGTTCTGGTTATCATGGATTCGAGCAACCATACGCGGAATACGATCCATCATCATCATCATCAGCCCATTCAAGTCCACTGCTGGACATAGGCCTCCCTCAAAGACGCCCACCCGCTGCGATA
>DWCF01007697.1:0-10298 GCA_018230265.1 Delias oraia
TTATATATATTATTACATTTACTATATATACTACAGCTATATATATTATAGTTGTAATATATCCAGGTATATTGAACCATATATATAAAGGGACTAGGCCACTATCATTACCTTTGCAGTTTATCTTTAAATGCCGAGGGGCCGTGGGTTGTCGATTATACATGATGATACACAAAATAGGTACGTTGTTATAATCAGCACATTCTATTTTAATAATTAACGAGAGACACTCCACCGAGCACCTTTTGTGAAGCGCGATGCAAATGGATTTTTATCCGTTCCTTCTCACGCACAAAAGAGCACGGCATTGTGTTAGAGTGAAGAAACTTCTACAATCAATCGGTCAAACTGCTATTTGACCGATGTCCATGTCACTTTTGAAGTTTCTTGACTCTCTCGATACACCACGGCACCGTCATGTATATTGTCAACAAAAATTTATATCATGCTATCTCGCATTGTCAATAGTAATTCAAGTCATCGAGAAAGTGACAGAACATTTATAATATTGTTTCAAATAATGTTTTATAAGAGACAGCCGAGACATCTGCAATTAATTGCCTACTGCGGGAAATTTATTTTTGGATTCATTTCGACATTTAGCCTTTACTTCTCTTCTATTTATTATTACATTATTATTAAATAAATGTTCCAGAAGGCAAAGCTTTAGCAACGTCGTACGAATGCAAGTTCATAGAAACCTCTGTGGGCATCAATCACAACGTGGATGAGCTTCTGGTTGGGCTGCTTACGCAAATTCGTCTCAAACAACAGCATGCTGAACGAGTTAGGTACGGTGTTCTATACATCTAGATAATAATAAAAGCTTTTATTTAAGACCAAATTCTCTCTCTGGCCGATCCCTCATCCCCAGAATCTCTTGGGAAATAGCAGCAGTGGTTTCCCGTTGGCTTCTGCCCGAGACGAATATTCTATTCCGAAGAAATAGAAAAAGGTAGGCAAAAAGGGAGCATATAATTCTTATATAAAGTATTATAATATTAAATATTATTAATATTACTATAATTTTAAGCACAAACAATACTATATATTTTTCAGATCATCTAATTCATTTCGAATTCAATTCCAACATAGCTTATAGAAAATTTTCCATTGTAATGTTTTTCTTAATGTCAATATATAGTCGCTGCTCTTAAATCCTTTTAAGGTTAGGTAATATAAAAGTAATAATATTACGTGTTAAAAGTAAAAGTTGACCCAAAGATTGTAAGTACAGGTCACAAAATACCACAAAAAATTTAATCCTTTTGTTCTGGTACCATAATCTATTAATTACTAGTTAATGCGTAATGAGATAAAATCAGAAATGAGGTTATCCTCAGACGTACCAAAGTAACCGACATTGCCGACCGTATTAGTAAGTTAAAGTGGCAACGATCTGGGCAAATCGCTCGACGAATCTACAACCGGAAAACGCTTAGTGGGATGTCCCGCCACGCAATAGAAAGACGATCTCATAAAGGTCACGGGAACCGCTGGATCCAGATCGCTCAATATTGCAATAGGTGGGCGTCGTTGGAAGAGGCCTATGTCCAGAAGTGGACTTAATAGGCTGATGATGATGATGATGATGAATGAGTAAATATTTGATTTCACGCCCCAATCTCTATAGAAAACGTAGTAGTTCCCGCAAGAATAGAAGCCGCGCTCGTTCTCCACTTGAAGAGGCATCGGCGCCACCAGCGGCTCCAGCATCAGCTTCCAGCACACCACGGAAACGAACACGGCTCTCAGCTAGTGTTAAGGTATTTTAATTTCCAGTTTACATCTTTTCATTTAGAAGGATAGTGTTTTTGGAGACTATATTAATTGTTGAAAGATTTTTTATTTAATAAACTATTTGTGTGGGTAAAAAGGAGATTTATCTAATTTTAATTAAATATAACCTACATTTTTTATTTTATAGCGGACAACAGAGTAGATGGGTCTCCTATATCTTAAGAGAACACCGCTGCCCATGGACCTCCGATATCTCCACTCACTTAGTGAATGACAGTAGAAGAAACGTTTCAAGTACAATTACCATTTCACGCTGAGTATTCTGTGAGCTCGTGGTATCATTTCGAACGAGCCGGCCCAATAATGTATTGCTTTGGCTCGACCGAAATGGTACCACGGGTTCATAGAATACTCAGCTTGAAACAGCCTACGCTATTTTTCGCTGAGTGAATGAGGATATCAAAGACACTTAAAATGCCGCTTAAGCTAAGTAAAAATCTGGTAGCACAAACAATGCGCGGATTGTGATGCGGTTATCCATGGCGGCGGTGTTCTCTAACCATATAGGAGACCCACCTGCTCCGTTTCCCACTGTACCATAAAATAATACACAGTTAAGCCATTTTAGATTACCAATTACTAAAGGTCTTAGAGGTTAAGGGAAAACAAAAACACAAAAAAACTTCGAAAACAAACTAAATTGTACAGATCACCGATGTATTTCGCGAAGAGCAGCCAATATATCATTATTTAGATTTTCGAATCCTTTACATTTTAATGCCTATGAATATATATGTGCCTATTATTTCAGGTGCGTGGTCTTCTCGGTAGAGTGTGGGCGCGTGATTCCAAATCGAAGTCGTGTGAGAATCTCCACGTACTCTAGCATTCGGTCACCGAGCCCGTCGCCTGTTTCCCCTTCTTCGATTGCGCCGTCACATACTCTTAAGGGAAATAGACCCCTTAGCGTGCCCTCTTTATTTTACCACAACTCTTCAAGATGCTTATAAAAGTCTAAAATATTTCATACTTCTGCGTCTGTTTAATCGCCATTTTATTAAAACAAATCCTTCTAAGTACTGTCTAGGAGACTGAGGTTCTTTTGAATACCCCTTCTGGTAGCGGATTCCACAAAGGGTGGTGCGCGGCACAAAATGCCTTGAAAAATGTTCAGTAGTATTCAAAACCTCCCAGTATTCCTTTGAAAGTTGGACGTATTTTGGAAATTTGGTACCATTCTAACTCAGTGTAGAGAAGTATTTTAGATTTCTGTAATTATCACACGAATAAGCCCTTTCAGAATCCTGGGATTTATTGTTTGTTATTAAATTGTTAATTTATGACCCTTTAAAGAGTTTATGAGGTTTAATTGTACGTAAGCTAATATCCAAATTGTATGATTTTACAGTTTCGCACTAGAGATCAGTAAATAGGCGATTTTATTTCCAATAAAATGACGTCCAAAATAACTTAAGCGTCCATATTGTATTTTCTTCAATTTGTGCAATAATTTTTATTTAGAGTAGTTTGTGTTTAGTTAAGGAGTCAGCCACAATTAATGAGTTAAGGTATAAGAGTTTATTAGAATATGTTGAAGGGAGGTGCCACGCTGTTTTCTCGGGGGTAGACGGGCCGGTGAGTGCTGTTCTTTTGCATTTTATATTGTATCGAAGGAGATTATTGTTCTTCTGTTGTGACGCCATCTTGGTCCGTTACAAATAACGTTAATATTTAATAATAAATTAATAAATTATAATTTTAAATATACAAATACAGACCGCGAAGATTATCTAGTCGCTTTAAGCAATTTAATTTCGTTAAAAATTAATTAATATTTATTTAAGCAGCGAAAAAAACCGAAGCTCATCGGTTTTTTTCATTCAATCACACCCTATGTAGTCAACAACATCATAAAGCAGTTTACAAGAACAAAATGGCATCCAAGATGGCGGTTGACGATTATCTATGGTGTTCATAGATATGATAAAATATTTATGAAATGTTTATTACAGTAAAAGTTATTTTTAAATATAATAATTGCGTGTTTTTCTATAAATTACAAATTAGTATTTATTTCCAACCATAGATAAACAGTCTAGTACCACAGGATATACAATATTTGAACTATGAAGGTTAGTCTTTGTAGGATAATTTGAAAGTATTAGTAGGAATAGTGGATGGACTCCTATTACATCGCAGTGCGAAAATAATGTAATTGCATAATCCAGCTTTTGGGTCGGTAAATTATTTTCACACAGCGGTTTGGAACAGATCAAAGTACTATTTTATAAAATGTATTAATATGAAATTATATGTGATCCCCGTGTCTCCTAAGTATAATTCATTCACACCAATTAGTATTAATAGTATTAATATATAATAAGTATGTATGCAATTATGAATCGTTAGATTATTTTATAATCAGTAATTTATTAAATAAATTGTGGATATTCAAAAAACTAAAAATCTCAGCGCCATATATTAGATTGCATTTAGATAAATCAGACATTAATATTAAACTGGTTTGAAAATTGTCACCATAAGCTAAATATGTATACAATGATTGCTTGAATTTTGCCATGTCCTTTCAAACCATATTTGATTAAATCAATACTGGGTCCATGAATCAAACGAATTAGGAAAAGACGATAAAAACCATTGTGAACAAAATATCTCAAATCATTTCTAATACTTAATGTATTAAAATGGTTATAATTTTGTAAAAAAGGTAATCACAATGATTTTAATAGGATTTATAAAATGTTTCGTAGTCATGAATTAATTTTTCCGAATGATTTTATTTTTAAGTACATCTACATATTGAAATGTACAAATTCAAATAATTACCAACAATTATAAACTCCCTTACTTATAAAGGAAATATTACTTGAAACAATGAGATAAATATCTCTCTCGCTCACGTGCGTCGTTGCGAAAACGAGACAGAAGAGAGAAAACCTCTTTAATAGGCTTTATAAGTAAGGGTAATATAAGGTTGTATTTCCCTTTAAATATGTGATAAAGATCTGGCTAGACCGTATGATGTATTAGACATTATTCAGTGCCTCGATTAGTGAATTTTTTAATCCCTCCGATATACCTGTCTGCCTTATTTTAATAGTATTCCTTTATGCGTGTGTTATAGAAGCTAGATTGAATTATATTTCAAACAAAATATATAAAATATACTAGCTTTGTTGTACAGTGGTGCTGTGGTAATCCGGTTGACTTTCTCAAAGCATTGTCAAACTATTTTTTCCGGAACTTAAACCCTACAGTGTACGGATTTTCTTACTAAAAAGTACTCCGTAATCTAAATTAGACGTGTAAAAGTACCTGCGTTATTCTTATAGCGAATATTGACAGGTGGTCAATCATTTATGCGTCGAATTACAGGTGCCGTGTATCCACTGTAGTTTTTTTTCAGTGAATATTGTAGCATCATTTTATGAACCATAAATTGAAAATCATGTGGACGCTATTAGATGGATTTTTAATGAAGGAATATTGCATCGTTTGTGACATATAAAAAATAAAACAGAGATCCTTGCTAGTATATTTTTTATCTTTGTTTTGAATTAGGTGTATAGGTTAAGAAATTTGTGTCAATGTAATTAAAATACTTTTAAGCAGCTCTTACTATGAACTAGTTCACATTAATAATATTATATCGTAGAGATTTATAGCAGCGATTGCAATTCTGATTAGGTTCATCATTATCATCATTTCAGCCATAAGACGTCCACTCTGGACATAGGCCTCCCCGTTAAGGTTAAGAACCCTTCTAATTAGATTATGAAATCAAAAATAAAAAGACTAAATCCAATATTGAAAGTGTATGACAAGAAAAACGACAATTGATATATATTTATTATATAGCGGTTCCCTGATGGTAGGACATCACCGACCATAAACAACAACGCTGCAAACCGTGCTTTGAAATAAAAGTGAGGCAATCGAGCAGGAGGCTCACCTAGGACAAGCAGTTCTCCTAGCCCTGGCCGCGTATGACTTTAATTGTGCTACCGGCTTTATGCCACTAGTTTAGTGGGTCTTATTCTGTAACACAGTACAATAAAAATAATATATTTAACATCACAAACACATAAAGAATTTAAAATCTATTAGAATATTATTACGTGTCGTTATGAAATTTTGATTAGTTTGTTATTTAAAATTTATTTGAAATAAATTATATTAATTGATTAATTAATTAAAATTACTGTTGTAAACCTTACATGATCTTAAATATGTTAAATAGATAAACAGACTTAATAGTGCAAATGGTTTTGAGCTGCTTGAAAATATAAGGTTTTATCTAAATGTCTATTAAGAACGGTCTAGAATTAGGTTACATAAGATAAATATGCTTGGTATTTTCAAAAACATTTTTGTTAGTAAAACTAGACTTACATCTCATTAAGTTTGTTAGAGAATTTCAAAAATCGTCTGTCTTTCAATCCAACTTACATTTGCGTTGATTTAAATTGTCGTTTTGGGAAATATTCCAAGCGATAAATGCTATCTTGAGTATCGAAGCATATTTATCTTTACAAAAGCTTAAACCCAGGGTCCAAACTAAAAACCAACTCCAATTTCCCCCTTGGACTATCCTGGCTAATCTATCAGCAGTAGTGTACCACATATGCCCGTATTCCAAAATCATGTAATTGAATTTTCATTTAAACTTTCGAATGCAAGCTGTAGGACTAGATCAAAGATCAGCTATTCAGGGATGAGACAATAATGTTATCGACTAGAGAACGATATAACAACAGTATTTTTGAATGCTACCAATGAAGGTTTTTAAAAAAACTCATTCGAATACATATGTGGAAAGTATTGCAATCTTAAAACTTAGTATAATATATGTTTAATTTTAAATATCTCACTCGTGATACTTACGAAAAAGGGCAGTATTAAGAGTAATAATAATCTGACAGAAGTATACCGAGTCTGTACGTTGCTATGGTTACATATATATAATTTTTTCATTCTTTATTCAAATTATATCGAGATGGTTCCGAGTTTGCCATAGAACATAAATATATGAATGATACGATACGATAGTAATATGTACTATATGAAATAATATATTTTAACGTGACATTTTTGTTAAATTATAAAACATTAAATTTGCAAGAATTTCATAAAAATCTTGTTTACTTCGGTCACATTTTACTAAATACGATATGTTGATGGCAATATTTTGAATAACATATTACACATAACGTGGAATTACTTAAGAATTGTCTACTATAGTAATATGCGGAATTAGGTGAAGTATTTTCCATGAATTCTTATAGATAAAATTGAATTTTCCGGTTAGAATACAAAAAGTTTGATTCACTGTAAATATTTTCCAATGTTTCCGAACTACTGCTGCTTTCCTATGCTTCAAAATGAGCTATGAGGTCCCCAAGTCTGAACCTAAAGTAAGTTCAAGCCTAAAGTAATCCCATTGGACCATGTAAAGCAATACCTGTAAGTGTAGACCATAGATCGTCTTAGAAGTAGGCTTAGCTTACCTTAGACTTTTGTATTATTCGGACTAAGTTCAAAATTATATTAATACCATATATCACCACCAGACACAAATTACAACTTGGTAAACTCATAGTTTTGATAAAATTTGGCGCCTCTATAAAACATTTCAGTTTAGTTTGAAGATATAAATTTGAACTAAGTCATAATTGTATCTAATCCTAAAACCATTTTCAATTTATCATCTACAATTCATGTTTATTACATTGTACATTTTGCATTATATTATTAAGTGCGCCATTTTATTACAACATTTTGAATATTGATAATGGCGGTTTATTTACTAAGAGGCGTTTTTGTTGTTTAATCTATCGTCTATATATTCATATCCATAGATTATAGTCAACTTACTTATCCAAATCATACAAACAGTAGACAATTGTCAAAATTAGCTATTTCGCTTGATACATACGCGCAGTTTGATCGTGCGTTGACCGTGCATATTAATGCAATGTATCGTTCTGAAATTGGTATATATTTAATAATTGACATAAATCTTTCATATTTATATTTATTTTTTTCATCTACACGTTTTATCTTTGTTGTTGACTAATAATTTCGTTTATTATTGAAAATATTTCTACAGATACAAAATACAACGCATGGTTAAAGTTCAATCGAGCAAATAATCATTTTGTACCCACTATTCTATAATAAAACAATACATCCTTCATTATATTATCATAACTGATACAACATATCTTATACAAATTCTGATAAATTTATAGTTGCACAATGGCTGTAGTAAAAGTCGCTCATTTTCTGAGCGATATTTCGTTATAGATTTTCTTTTTTTATAGTCTATCGCTGTAATTATGTTAAATGTGACATTTCGAAATATATTCTGATGTTTTCGTATAAAATCACTTTGTTTTTATTTCCCATCAAAAAATGTTGCCCATGGTCACACGTAGCCTTTGATGTTTAAAATTTACATTTGATTATTTAAAAAGAAATACTCATGAGTGTTGAAATAAAACAAATATTGATGTTGGTAATACTTATTTAAAAATACTTTGTACATAATTTCAATACTTTAAAAAAGTAATATAAAAAATATGAAATATTGTAATCTCTATATCTATGTATGGATAGACACTTTTGCGGACATTCAATGTCTTTATTAAGTGATTATCTGTGCATATTCACACGAAATTCTGTGGTAAGTGATGAACATTTCACATACTATCATAGTTTTGCAGCCAAATGGCAATAATATAATACGAACCGACCAAAGTAATAATCGCAGCAGTGACGCGCCATTTTTGACAGTTTTGTATTGCTGAAAATTTTGACAGTTTGCTAAACAGATGACAAATGAAAATTTTGTAAATTGTCATCATAATAAACGATAAAAACAATTATCACTTATATTACTGCGATTGGCTAAATTCATCTCATTACGATGTATTTGTAATGAAAGTTTAACAGTCTTCATTGAAACGTGTCTCGTCCTGTAACAGGAAAAGGTATTTCCGGGCGTATCTCTTACGCCTTTCCTATTTTAAATTAGTAGCTTTCGTTATCAAACCACTGCCACATTTTTGGTTTTGTATAATCTAATTCATATTCTTCACACCGTTGGCCGGTCAATCTGTAATCAAAGGTTATTTCATTAAACATTCTAAACTTCCCCATATTTATTATATATATTATACATATACAAGTTATATTGACTAGAAATATATGTTCTAAAATAAATACTTAGTAATGTTAGGATATATTAATAATTTAATAGAATATTTTAACTATTTATCTTGGGCGTGGTACTTTATATTGATAGTTTTTTGGTAGTGGATGTCGACAAAATTTTGTCAGTTATTTAACGGACAAATATAGCCTCCTACCACTAATCAATATTAAATACTTGCACCAATTTTAAAGATCATCATCATTTCAGCCGTAAGACGTCCAATGCTGGACATAGGCCTCCAATGCAAATAATACAATAAAATTTTTAGAGAGGAGACCACGGACCAGCAAGCGCAGCGTTAGACGTCCACCTGCATGGTGAACAGACGACCGTATAAAGGTCGCCGGAAGACGCTGAATGCACGTCAACTCATTATGCATGGAGATCCAAAGGGGAGACCTAATTTTAAAGATAACTTGTATCAATTAGTTACTTTACCTGGTTCTTCTCGCGCATTTTGCAATGGGATGAGAACGTCGGAAACACTGCGGTCCCAATACATTAAAGTATGTGAGACCAATCTGCGAAGACACCAGAGAGTTGGTCTTCTTCAAACAGTCCCGGAACTTAGCATCGCAGCTGCAGTGTGATCTGAAATATTTATTTCGAAAATCTCATTTTGTTTTAGTTGAAAATACTTAAATGCTCTCGAATCTTGATTTTATTTTTCACGACGGTACCATGCCTTATCATTTTTTTTTTATTCTATTGCGAACAACGGAGCAGGTGGGTCTTCTTTATCATAAGAGAACACCGCCGCCCATGAACAACCGCGCCACAATCCGCGCATGGTTGCAGGCTTGTTGCAGGCTTTTTACGCCGCTTAAGCTACATTTTAAGGGCCTCTAATATCTTCACTCACTCTGTGAAACACAGTACAAGTACTGCTTCCCACTGAGTAATCAAAAATTATTCATTATTATTCTTATCAATCAATTTAATCCGCCATCTTAATATCTCTCTATCTGTTTCTTACATACAACCTGTCCCATTCTCACAATCTATTTATTCCACTTATATAAACTATTTATAATTCATTCCATTACATGCATCTTATATTTATTTATTTTCACCTTTTTATTATAACACATATACATATGTACCTTAATTGTTTAGGCCAGTATAATTTAATGACAAACTTTAGTCAAACATACATCCACATGTCAATTAAATCTATAGTCAAAGTCACCAAATTTAGCATGTAACGATGGGTCTAATGGAGAAGCTCAGAGTCACTCAGCGAACTATGGAGAGGGCAATGCTCGGAGTCTCGCTGCGAGATAAAATCAGAAATGAGGTTATCCGCAGCCGAACCAAAGTG
>DWCF01007698.1:0-10296 GCA_018230265.1 Delias oraia
GACATCGTCATCATCATTGTAACTTTTTTGTAACCAATTATTATCAAAACTCCTTTTTTCTACATAAACCTTCCTAAAAATTGACGACAATAAAACATCATCAACACATCTATTTGCGAGAAATAATTCTTGTGGATCTGTAAGATATATATTATATTAAGATCAAAAACAGAAATAAACCAATAAAATAAACAGAAGTATAACGAAGAATATGTAAGCACCTCCAACTTCACCTAAGATAGTTTTGCTCGATTTCATAAAGACCTCTCCATGAAAAAAAGCTTTGTTAGATTGCCTGACATCTTTCCACATGTAGACAATCTGAGACACCGTATCGTACATGCTTTTACTTTTAATCTCAACAAAATCCCCTCTATTGTATTCTACTTCACCGACTTTTACTTTTTCATAGAATACTTTAGTGACTTCTACTTGGGTTGGAAACCCAACCCATTCAACGTTCATATGTTTTTGTTTCATTTTTAATTTATATGGAGGACGACGTATGTCATTCAATTTCAGCGTTTTAAAAGCCGCAACACAACGTTTTCTGAAATTACAATGAAATTAGCAAATGCGAAATAAAAATAAACCGTAGATCCGTATTTTGTCCATTTCATTTTACTTGAACTGAATTGACCAATTACATGTAGCAATGTCTTTATTTTGAGTAGTTTACACTATATTTTTATAAACAAAAAAAAATAGAGTTGACTTTAGAATATGTTTGTTTGTAGCATATGTATAGACTCAACAACTAAATTGAATGTGATATACTATGATAATATAAGAAAAATTATAAAGTTATACTTAATGCAAAGCTGGTTTTTCAGTCTCTGTCCTCGTAAAGCAGATTTGGCAAGGCAATATATGCATCTTCCACAATTTGGTTTTTTACAAGGAATACAAACTCCACATTTTGTTTCATTATTGTTTGTCCATGTTTGTTCCTCAGTTGTATCTAATTGATTGTAAAAGAAACTTTTAAATATCTTCTTTATTAAAGGTGTTGTTGTTGCTTTAGTCCAAGAATGTCTTTTGAAATTTTTGTATATTATAGATTTTTCAATGTTTTCCGTATCAAAATTAATTCCAAGCAGTTGCACTAAAGTTCTCATGCATGGCAATTTCATTAATTTCCTATTTTCAGGAGTTCTACAGGCAGCAACCTCATCACAAAGAGTTTGTGCATGTTTATGTAACAATTCCTGAGACATTATCATGCCATTTAAGTTGGGTATTTTGGACTTATTTAAAACTGACAACAAATCATCATATGTTGGATCCATGTAATAGTATTGTTGTAGATACTCCACCACAACATTACATAATGATATCTTTTCATATAAATCATTCATTAGAGGTCTATATTCACTGCTGGAATATTGTAAAGTATAATTCCCAAGCTGGGTAGATAAGGTGATACTATGTTTGCCTTTAGTGTTAAAAATGCACCTGTAAAAAATTATAATTGTTAATATTTGTTTTACAATTTATGTTAAGAAATTTTACATATTTTTAACAATATATTATAAAAAGTAATTGTTTTAACTTGTGTATAAATTTATTTAAACAATGGTAGTGATTATGATAATATTAATTTTTATTTGTTTCTCCTCTTTGACATTTTTTATTCTGTAAACTTGTAAACTTTTACTTTTTTAATTTTACAGTGGTAATAAATTAATGTGAAATTTGAAGAAAAAATATTATTTTTTAATAAGTGTTTCTTTTACTCATTCTCATTTTGTTTTACACTAAGTGTATCTACTCAATAGCAATGATGTTTTACTTACCAAGCCAGAATAGGCCCAACATTCTTCACAGGAACTGTGTCCTCATCATCATTGCTGTCATAATTTAATGGCTTTAGGTATCCAGACATATACATTTTGTTTTCTTTATTTGCTAAACCTTTATCAATATACACAAGGTCACCATGTTGATCATATAAAGAAAAATCTACTATATTTGTGTATGGTACCCCAGTATATTTATTGTTACCTTTAATAATAGTTTAATATTAATAAAAAATTATAAAATAACATAGAAATATTTATGGCTACAGGTAGATAAAATATCTACATATTTGTTTTTTATATATAGATAAATAAAGACTTAATCAATTATATATGAATTGCATCTTAGACAAAGAAATAAGTTTAATATTTCCTAAATAAAGTATTAATATATGGATAAAACTCTGAAATTCCCAATAAAATTGAAAGAATATAGAATACTTTTTCAGAATACTAACCGGAGAAATTTTGTAAAGCAATGGATTCTTCAAGAGCATTTTTGGGGTGATACTTATGAAATATATCAAAATTATCTTTTAGATTTTCATCTATGTTCAGTTGTTCATGTTCATCGAGTTTAAGTTTTTTCTGTAAAATGATGACAAAATACAACCTCATCTTTTGATAAGAAATTAATTTTATATAACATACAAAGAAAAATTATACTTTCATAAATAACACATGAGTACATCCATACACAGCAAACATCAAATTATTAGTTAAATTTCTAACATAGATGGATAGTTCAACATTATATTTGAAATTATTAACTAACTTTAATTATACTTACATTTTCAAAATCACAGTCTTCATATATTGTTCCTTTTCTTTTAAAAAAACGAGTTATCTTTGATTGATACATGGCTTAAGAATCAGATCAAGATCTAGATCAGCAATTAAGATGACGAGAAAACGTGTAACTTTAGTCGTAACGTGAAAAATTAAAGAAAACTGTGTTTTTTCGTTGAATTTAATTTATACTATCTTTTCTCTGTGTAACTTGTTAACAGTTAAATTATAAATAGAAAACTAATAATTCACAACGGCATTAATTTTAGCTTCATATAAAGTAAGTACATCAGTTGCAGCCACACTCTAGTACGAAAATTTTACAAAAAAAGTAAATTCATTCAAATTTTGTGGGTGTTTACGGATTACTAATTTTATATATTTTTTTAACTAAAGTGTATTTTACTAATGTAGGATGTGAATGCAGATAAAATTGGATATAATAAGTGGATAATGCATAATTGAATTGTTTTATAATTGAATACATTTTAATACAAAATTAATATTTTATTTTATTTGTTAGTCCTATCGATGCTTATTTTAATAGGGTAGTTAAAAATGTAGTCAGTGTTGAGTGAAGTGTAGTGGCGGCATTAAAGTCGAATATTCAACGAAGTAAAACTTATTTGTTTTTAAATCTTTAGACATAAACTCGACAGAAACGTCCATTACCAACTATCTTTTGGAAGTATGGTCGAAAGACATTAGCTTACCTTTTGGTCAATTTAAAAAAAACTATCTGTCATCTGTCAAGTGTATGAGCGATTGACAGATAAATTGAATAC
The DNA here is from genome assembly GCA_018230265.1 of Delias oraia. Classification (NCBI taxonomy): domain Eukaryota; kingdom Metazoa; phylum Arthropoda; class Insecta; order Lepidoptera; family Pieridae; genus Delias; species Delias oraia. The sequence continues at coordinate 3,374 of DWCF01007698.1, forward strand.
TTCGCGTATTCTGTAAATGAATTAAGAAACGGCAAGGATCTTTTCAAGTTCTCAAAGCAGCACGTGTAGACGCTAGAATCTGCTTAGAACAACTAGGTAAGTCAATATCATTAAAATAATACAAAATAGGTAATTATATTTCTATAAATGATACAATTTTAGGTAGTAGTGAAGTCGAAGTAAACTTTTTAAGTATTGCTATACAGCTATAATCTTCAACGTGTAAAAGTAAGATGGGAGTGTTCATGTGCAATTTGTTTGATTCTTTACAGATTTGATATTAATTTTTAATATGCCGTCTGATGCCAAAAAACGCGCTCAGCAGAAAAAAAAGGAACAAGCTACGAACAGAAATAAAAAACCTATCACGAAATTTACAACGGGTGAACAGAATGGAACCGAATCTAATGGCATTTCTAGAGAGGACCGTGAGCTCACTGCTGAAGGTACTTTTCAGCATACAAGTATTTCTTTTCTTTCTAAAAAAGGCTTTTTCATAAAAGTGCAAGTTTTATAAATTCTTTTGTCATATTATTGGTTATATGCTCTAGAATATTGCATGATAACCAGTAATATTTTTTACTTTTGTGTATAGAACTTGACTATCTTGACAATCTTTTTATAAATTTTGAAAATATGTGTATGCCAAAGATATATTCTTATTTTCAGAGGCACTATGTCTGAAATTAGAAGAGGAAGCCAAAATTAACTCTGAAGCAAGGTCATGTACTGGTTCTCTAGCTGTTCACCCTCGCTCCAGAGATATTAAAATAGCTAATTTCTCCATTACATTTTATGGTAGTGAGCTTCTTCAAGACACTCTGCTAGAGTTGAACTGTGGAAGACGATATGGCCTTGTGGGTCTTAATGGTTGTGGTATGTTTATTTGATATCTTTAATTTTTAGTTAAATAATAAATTGTTTTTGTTTCGTAAATATACTTTAATTTAAAAAAAATATTTATTTTCAAACCATGTCTTTGCGTTGTTTAAATTCTAACAATAGTCATAACAAATCAGTTTATTTAATAATTTCAAGGTCATGACTTTTATCTAATATTTATTGCTTCTTGGCTTAGTACAGTCAATTGATGAACAATTTAATCTATATAACTAATGTTATGATTCAGAAAACTGACTTCTATTATTTCTATAGGTCATCTTGCAATTTGCATTTAGCTCTACTTGCGAATTTTCGAATAATATTACAATTTCATAAATGTAATAAAATTTCTGTGTCTATTAAGAGGCTGAAGTGTCTTTGCTTGGCGTTGCGTGTTAAATATACATGTACAAGAATGATGCAAAAGTTTCATCCCCATAATACATTAGTTTAGTTTTGTTTCTTGAACATTTTAAGCACCTACACTCCATAAAGCTTTTGTTAACAGACAATTATTTTGGTTTGAACGAAATATAAAATAGTTGCAAACTATAAAATCTATTTTAAAGTAAAAATAGAAGTGTATTAATAAACTGTCATAAGTTTATAATTTTGTCTGTGCGATTAATCTCAATATAATATAATTGTTATACTTGTTACTATTTTGTTTTTAAATTTATGTGTGATATCATATTTATTATAATAAAAGCTTGTATTTGAATAGGTAAATCATCATTATTAGCTGCACTTGGTCGTCGTGAAGTACCTATACCAGCGCATATTGACATATTTCATTTAACTCGAGAAATGCCTGCCTCTGACAAAACTGCATTGGAATGTGTTATGGAGGTGGATGAAGAACGTATTCAACTTGAAAAACTTGCAGAGGAATTAGCTCATTGTGAAGATGATGGTATGAATTTTTCCCTACATATATAGGTTTACATATCATCATCATCATTTCAACCATAAGACATCCACTGCTGTATATGGGCCTCCTTTGGATCATTTGGTTTACATATGTTTGATTAAAAATACAATAGAAAATGCACCTGAAAAATTATAAAACTATTTATAGTACAAATAGTATAACATTTATTATACATTTTAATAAACCTGTGCATTATTATTTCTAGACGATACTATTACAATTTAATAGGTACTAACAGCTATTAAATTGTAAAGAAATATGTAGCTACAAGCTTGAAGGTATAAAACTATATACATTTAGAATTTTATATATGTTATTTTTATTGTAGAATCGCAAGAGCAATTATTGGATGTATATGACCGCTTAGATGATTTGAGTGCTGATACTGCTGAAGCAAGAGCTGCTAATATTTTACATGGTTTAGGATTCACCAAGGAAATGCAGCAACAAGCTACTAAGGATTTCTCTGGAGGTAGTAAAGAATGAAATATATGCACTTTATAGTAACATAGACAGGAAAGTAAGACAACTGGCAAAATAGATTGAAATAGATTATGTTAAATTTATGAATAAATTAAGTAAAAATAATTTTGTTAAATATAACAAGTAGGATGCCGCTAATAATTGTACTTTCATCATGATGATGATGATGAATAATTGTACTTTAGTTCTTTATATTATGTATAAAATACGTAAACAAAATTATTTTTTATTTATTTATATATAATCTAATTAATATAGTAGATATACTACGACTTTGGTTATATTAATGTTATATACAATTCTCTAAATACTTAAGTCCCTTGCAGATGTTGCTACTGGAGTAGGCCGCTAGTCACAAAGAGCCTTCTTATCTTTACAACACATTACAAAAAAACAAATAGAGGTTGTCACTTTGACATTCTTTTCATTATTCCTAACTAACATATACATATTACTCAGTTAAGCCTGTACATTTTGAAATTAATAGGGTTTAGTAAACTTTTAAATAAGTATGGTTCTAGACGCACATTAAATCTTATTATGCCAGTCGGTATCTCAATGGCAGTACATATCTGTATTTTACCGTAATTAATAATGTCCTTTCATTGGTGTTATATCCAAAACTATTATTATATATAATATGATACCTATATATTCATTGGCAGAGATTTATTATTGATTGATCTACAGTAACATGTTTCATACTTACTAGTTTATGTGGTAAATTAGATAAGGATAAGGTAAATTTGTTAAACACTTTCATTCATATATATATCTATTGTGTAGGTTGGCGTATGCGTATTGCGTTGGCTCGTGCTTTGTACGTGAAACCTCATCTGTTGTTACTCGATGAACCCACAAATCATCTTGACCTGGACGCTTGTGTATGGCTGGAAGAAGAACTGAAACAGTAAGAAAACTACTAATATTCTTATTATGTGCTCTACTAAAGATTACAATGAATAAAATCAAAAACTTTGAAATAAACTTAGATATTTTAAAATCTGGCAATGCACAACAATTACAGTGTAAACTCCATGTATCGTCCCTCGATTTAACGACAAACTCCCTAAAGCGTCGAACTCAATTGGCTTTAGTTGGTACAACTGTTGGAACAACCGCGCTACAGACCGGGCATTTTTTGTGTTGCCGGCTTTTTACGCCGCTTAGGCGGTACTTTTTAAGACCTCTGATATCCTCACTCACTCTGTGAAACAATAAAAGTACCGTTTCACGCTTAATATTCTGTGAGCCCGTGGTATCACTTCGAGCGAGCTAGTCCAGTTTGTGCGCCAGCATATGCTTCAGCCTGGCTCTCCTACGGGTGCAATATTAAGGAATTCGCCCGGCTATTGTCAAGCCCGTCCAGAAACCGAATAAATTGTAAATTAAATTATAATTTTTAATTGTTCTGATCGGGATTCGAGCCCGATACCTCTGGCTTGACCTATTAAACCACTTAGCTACGAAGCTCTCAAAAATAGAATAAAAAGAGAATTTAATATTAATGCTTTCAGATACAAACGTATTCTGGTGCTGATCTCACACTCGCAGGACTTCTTGAATGGAGTCTGTACGAATATTATTCACATGAGCAAGCGTCGGCTTAAATACTTTACTGGTAACTATGAAGCGTTCGTTAGAACCCGAATGGAGCTTCTTGAGAACCAAATGAAACAGTACAACTGGGAACAAGATCAGATCGCACATATGAAGGTAACTCATATAATAACTATGATTGAACATATTATTCAGGAAATATTGATTTTGTCTTTTATTTAGTCTCGACTAAAACATTGTACATTCTCATTCGAGTGTGTCTGTCACGTGCCTTCCTAAGTGATTATTTAAAAAAAAAACGTTACAGAACTATATAGCTCGTTTCGGACACGGATCGGCCAAGCTGGCGCGTCAGGCGCAATCAAAAGAAAAGACTTTAGCTAAAATGGTGGCTCAGGGGCTGACTGAAAAGGTTGTTGATGACAAAATTCTTAATTTCTACTTCCCTTCATGCGGGAAAGTTCCACCTCCAGTTATTATGGTGCAGGTAAATCTTACAAAATACTTGGTTCTTAAATCTAATATAAGCAGTATGTTTAACCGTAACGACTTTTCGCTCATTTAACTCGATTATTAAATCTAGAACATTGCAATGAAACATTCGAATGAGGCCAGCATAACTAACAACCATTTGAAAAATACTTATACAAACTAGGCTAATGTTACGCTATGATGACGCCCTGTTTCAAAGTTGCAATCTTATGATTGTTCAATAATAACGTCCTCCTTTATACTGTACATTTTTTAGAATATAAACCTACAACTGTTGTGCAGTTTGCTAACACGATATATTGAGCTCGTTTTAGTTAATCTATCTATCTATAGTCTATCTAATCTGTATATCTATAATTGCTTAGAGTATTTTGCTTTCAATTGATTATTAACGCGGGTGCAGTTGCCATCTCGTTCATTAATTTACATAAATTACGGTTTCAGAATGTATCGTTTCGATACTCCGATCAGAGTCCATGGATCTACAAAAACCTGGAATTCGGGATTGACTTAGACACTCGCCTTGCTCTTGTCGGGCCTAATGGCGCTGGCAAGTCTACACTCCTCAAGTTGCTCTATGGAGACGTAAGTTTACAATAATATCGTCAAATTTTTACCAAACCCGATTTATGAGTCTGTTTTCTCGTCAACTATTATTTCAGCAATTTTAACATCTCATTGCAATTTAAACTATTGCTATAAAATGTGGCGTGACAAAATTATAACAGATATAAATATAAATTAAAAAGTGTTACTATTATTATAATACTATCTAATATACTAATCTTTTTTACGGATACTTGTAGCTGGTACCAACGACGGGTATGATTCGAAAGAATTCTCACCTTCGCATTGGGAGATACCACCAGCACTTACATGAGCTTTTGGACCTTGATCTTTCGCCCCTCGATTACATGTTGAAGGAATTCTCGGAAGTGAGAGAACGAGAGGAGATGAGGAAGATAATTGGACGCTATGGACTTACTGGGCGGCAACAGGTGAGAATAATATTTCATAAAATAATATCTTTGTAATATAGGTAGGCTACTTGGTGAATATGGGCTAGTTACTAGCACTGCTAACATTTCATCTCATTTATAGAAAATGGTTTCGGATTAATATTTATAAATATAAGAATGCCATGTTATGTTGAGCATATAAACACTAGTCTGAACAATAATATCATTTTATGATACTGATTTGAACGTCGTAGGTGTGTCCGATGCGGCAATTATCTGACGGGCAGCGATGTCGCGTTGTGTTCGCGTGGCTGGCTTGGCAGACTCCACACTTGCTGCTGTTGGACGAGCCGACCAACCATCTGGATATGGAAACTATCGACGCCCTTGGCGACGCTATTAATGAATTCGACGGTGGTATGGTACTCGTCAGCCACGACTTTAGACTAATTAACCAGGTAACTTACCCACGACTATTATGTACTGTACGATTATTAGTGGTGATTGACATCATTCGGATGCTTTGTATGTCAATCACTTCAGGTCATTGCTTATAGCTTTATAAGCTGCAAATTCGGTCTCATATGGAATATAGGCCGCAACTCTGGGCGGGTCCTCCGAAATATCAAAAATATCATATATATTCCTCTAGATCGCGTTCAGCGTAGAGCAACTCGAATTGTTGACGACCAGATCCTTTCCGATCGTCTTGACTCTATGGCGTTGCGTAGAGATGTTGCTTCACTCGGCTTCTACCGCATCTATCACGGGGAATGTTCGAGGAGCTGTTTGGATTGATACCTGCTGCTGAATTTCAATATCGCACATCGAGACAGAATACAAAGTTTCATCGTCATCACCTCGATGTTTGTAGTTCCACAAACCTGCTGTGAGCCTTCTGCTCGTTTGTCACCATTACTATAAAAATAATAAAACAATCTATATTATTTACTATAAGTGGATCCAGCAGTCGTTGCACCCAGTACGCCATTGAGCCGGATTTTGTTACACTTTCTTAACATCTCGGCCAATGTCCACAATATCATTATAACCGTGATGTTTAAGCTTATTATTGTAGTTTCATTAATTGTTTTTCCATAAACGAGTAATAAAGTAATAAACAAACATCCATATATTCTTACTAACATGCACCTTATTTGTCTATATAATTATAGTCTTTACTTTTTATTTATTACTTGTTTCATCGAAATTTCAATATCACTCAATATGTTACTTATAATTGTAGTTTTTGTGTTTATAGTTGGAGTTATTAAATACAGATATTTGTTTACTTTTTAAGTAAATAGTCAGTTTTAATTATGTTTGTTATTAAACTCGTAGAGAGTTTATTTAATTATAAACTCATTCTTTTATTTTAGGTTGCTGAAGAGATTTGGATTTGCGAAAATGGCACCGTCACCAAATGGGAAGGTGGCATTTTGAAATACAAGGATCACCTCAAGTCGAAGATTTTAAAAGATAATGCCGACAATGCGGCTAGAATGCGAAAGTAATTTCATTGATTATTATAGACCATTTGGGTAACTGGTCACTTATATAGAATTTATTTATAAATTATTACTTTAAAAACAGTATGTAAAACGATCCAGTAATGT
>DWCF01007699.1:0-10295 GCA_018230265.1 Delias oraia
ACACAACCAATGCGCGGACTTTGGCGCAGTTGTTAAAATAAAATAAAGAAGACTTGAAAGTCAAGGCCGTGACTACTCTGTTATAATATTGACACATTTAACCTTACGTCATACTGAAGATACTATCATTAAGCAAGATTATTCGTTATCTGTTTAGGAATGAAATCCCGTAATACGGCACATACGACTTATGTATTCTGGTAATAAAATGCATGGGCAAGACATACGAAACCGTGAATCAAGCAACGGATTTAAAGTCCAATAAATCGAAATCAAAGCAAAACAAAGGAGGCATTTTTAGATATAATTCTAATAAGTAGACAGATAAAATCATGGGACATTTTTTAAAATTATTTATTTTTGTAAATTCAATGCATGCAGCTAATGGTAGTTTGACTAACTATGCTTATCGCATATCTGTATTATATTCGAATGCAATTTCAAAAAGATCTTATCTCATAAATTTATAATATCGAAATATACATACATAATAAAGTTTGAATTATCTATGTATCTTTCGAGAGTTATTATGCCCCGAAATGTAACACAAAAATAAATTAGCTACATACTATACTTAAAAAAAAAATGTTTTTTTTATTATATATTTTTAATATACAGAGATGTGTCCTTTTCGAATTTGTGTATTCATATATTATAAGAGGTATGAAGGTCTGAATAATATTAATTATTTTGCTTTTAAGGAGAAAAATTGTATTCTTATTCATAACTACGTCAACAAATTGCGTCATCACTCATATCGTACCATAGAATGATGCTATAATGCGGATATATTCGAAATTAATAGACTTATTTACTAGATTCCTCATAATTTATAAGGCTTCTTAAGCATGCATCATCAATTTTACATATGTACAGTCGTCAACACGGAAAACCGCTGGATTCAGATCGCTCAAGGGTCACAATAGGTGGGCGTCTTTGGGGGAGGCCTATGTCCAGCAGTGGACTTGATGGGCCGATGATGTTGATGACGGTCATCATTTTTGTTTTATAACTTTTTATGGGAGGTTCTTAAAAGTGCCGCTTAAGCGGCTAAAAATCACGGCAACACAACCAACGCGCGGACTATGGCGCGGTTGGAGGCCCATCTGCTCCATTGTCCGCTATACCATTAAAAAAAAACTACAGTCGAAACCGATTATAACGACTTCGTTTACAACGACCGATCGGTTATAACAGCCAGATTTTAAGCTCCCGTCCGAGTCACTAATAAACTATTTATTAAACATATCGCTTACAACGACGAAACTTTACCGATGTTCATCAACTGCAACGACCAACCGCTTCTTTTCCCAGCAAAACAATACGAATGATTTTAAATTTATTATTACATAGATAAGCATTGGAAGGAATATTTAGGCATAGTATAATTTAGTATCTTCATACATTCTACCGCCTGATCCGAACCTCTATCATAATAGACCGATAAACGATTAAGAAATATTTTTATTTCTATTCTGACATTTTGTTTGACATCAAGTTAACATACGTAACCTATACTAGATATACTTATATAGGAATATTATTATAATAATACATACTGTATCTATAATAATATTTATATTATATTATTATAATACATATGTAGACGCCCGCCAGTCAAGTGTGGCGATTATGGCAAAAACCTCCCTAACGACATGAAAAAGAAACACTTTTATGTATAACGTCGGCTTCTATACGGTTCCTTCGAAGTCTATATCAGGTTTTGACTGTAATTTCACTTTCAAGAGCATCAAATTCCGCTTCTATAACGACAGTATAATTCATTGCACATTTCTCATTTACCTTAAACGGTCAATTGACCAATCTAAAATCAGTCCAAATATGACGTAAGACTTTATGAGTCATCTTCTGCTTCTGTCCTAATTCAACTAGGCGCCAGTTTCAACAACAGAAACTGAAATTTCTCATTAATTGTTCGCAAGCAATTGTGAATTTTATAATACCTTCAAAGTTGCCATTTTCGCGTGTATCGCATTTGATATAATCAGTTTCATCAACAGCAAGATAAGGGTACAAGTTTTGATAAGCTGATAGTGTCGAGTGGTGACCGTGGTCAGAGTCTTCTGATTTATTATGTCTTGTTTTTATGTATCTTTAACACTTTATGTATAATAAAGGTATTATTTTAATCTCTGCTAAATTATGTATATTAAACAGTATACTATGCGCTATCGCAATTTTTTAAACAAGTACAATTGAGCGATTGTAACAGATATAAAGAGTTTAATTGCAACATAAAAGTAATAAGATGTAAAAAATTCAAATATTTTAATCATTTATTTTTGTTCATATTATTAATAAATGTTATCAAGACTAAATTGGACTGAAAAAACACAACGACCTTAAAGAATTCGTTTACTTTGATAATCTTATATCACCCGACATGTTTGTTGACAAACATCACACCGCACATAATTAACAACTGGGCTTTGTGACAGGATTATCATGAAATGCTTTAATCAATCTTTATTATTTACAATTAATTGCATAAATAGATAAAAAATTTAATAATATGTTAAGGTCTTTAATGCGTATGAACTTTGTTCATCATCATCATCATCATTTCAGCCGTAAGACGTCCTCTGCTGGACAGTAGCCTCCCCCTTTGGACCTCCATGAATACCTGTCGGAGGCGACCTGCATCCAGCGTTTTCATATTTCTTCACATTCTTCATTCTTTGTTTGTTCATACGCGGTAAAATAGGATGTTGAAATATTGTGCATATTTAATTATAGTAATAATTGATTAAGTACGGAAGCATGTAATAGAGAAAGTGTTGTCCAAATGTCTATCGTAAAATATTATATTAATTAAGTAAATGTTATGTGGTGTCGTGGGAAAAAATGGATAACTCTCGAACGCGAAATATCTTCTGCATCAGAAAGTCCGACTTTCACAAAGCAATTTCTTTAATGGAGGTGTCTGTGTTTTCGTAGACTTTTTACGTCTCATCGAATAGATTTAATCTATGCAATCTAAGCAAGTAATATATAATTTTGGTGTCTTATTCGATTTCGTAATTTATGGGAACTCGATAATCAATGTCACGGTCACAGAACAGTTACATTGTCGATGTTTTTGTGAGATCGCGTCATCAAAAACGTATAAAAAGGCAATATTAAGAAAACATCGGAATACAGTGATTATTATTTCACAATTAAACACACCTGCTTAAATTATCATCATTGAATTGCGTACTGTGGTCACGTACTAGCTGGTCAGACAGTGGGTCGCCACGCGCCGTTAAAATGGCGAACCGGCTATGCTGAAATGGCATAAAAAACCTTCATGGCTCTATCTAGGCTACGTATCTCCGTTACCTGTGTACACTATAATCATCTACAGCTATTTTCTAAATATCGGTTATGGGAGTTGATTGTATCGCGTATAATCTTTTTAGAGCATTCACGTTTTCGATTGAAACTGTATATTTAGTACATCGATTGATGTTCAACATTGACTTCGTTTATATTGGCTTGAATTGAAGTTCCTGATACTTCGTCTGCCTGGAATACAGATTTTATTAGATTTTCATATTGCGTATGTGTTAAACAAATCGCTATGTTTGTTTCATTTATAATTTCGCTAGCAAGCATACAGGCGATCAGCCCTAAACATTTATTAAATTTCGTGAGATTCGAACTTAAGACCTACACGGAACCACGAAGCATATAAAGTATGTTACCTTTTAAAGATTAAACTATAAGTGTAGTATACGGTAAAATACGTTTTACATTTTTAAAGCTTACTCCACCCAATATTAAGATCGTCATGTTAACCAACTGCTTAAATTAACCGTTTAACCTTTTGTATTATAACGGAGTCACGGTTTCCTCATTACAGACTGGTTCCGGAAAGACTTACACAATGGGAAGTGGCTGGGAGGGCGAGGGTGACCTCGATGAGGATAAAAGAGGCATCATCCCCCGGGCAATCCGTGATCTCTTCTCTGGCGCCGAGGAAAGGGCGGAAGCAGCCCGTGCTCAAGGCCAACTGCCGCCCGAGTTCTCAGTCCAAACGCAGTTCATAGAGTTATATAACGAGGATATCGTAGACTTGTTGGACCCTGCGAAAGACCCCTATTCTAAGGTCAGTATTTCCGGCAATTCTAACTAAACAAACAACAAAACAAGCAAAAAACTAGTTTTTTTAGGCCTAACTTTTTGTTGAATTACTATTTCAAATGCCGGCCACGCACCCGGGATGTATGGGCTAGGGGTTTGCTCGGGCGCAGGACCGCTTATCTCAAGTGAACGTGTTGCGCTCGTTTGCCACCGTTTTCATAAATAAAAAGAATACGCTACAATTTAATTATTTTCAATTTGCTTAATATTGAGATCACCTTAGTGACTAATAGAAAACTTCCATTTTACTTTTTTATTGTATTTTTTTACGTCAATTTCCTTATGTAATATCGTTGAACCGTTGCCATAATTGTGATGCATGTCAAAATACAGGCATCGATTTCTTGTAAAAAAATTAAAGTATCATGTTGTATGACTAATTATTTATAGCTTTATATTAGCTTAATAACTTAATAATTAATAGTTTGCTTGCTATGTAGAAAACGAATCAATTACGGCGTGGTATGCAAATGGCAAATTGCAAAGGAACTTTCACTTGGACAATATGCATCGTGAGAGCAATAGAATCACGTGTACCAGCGATTAGTTCACGAGATAGTCTTAATTGGGACTTAATTTACAGTTAAGAACGCTCTGTTCTTGATACCCGTCGGCAGCCTTATGATAATGGAATAATAAATTAGAGCCAGGCTGATGAATAGAAATCCAATTACGGAATCGATAAATAACCTTGTACGTCTTATGAAGGATTGTTCCGTGAATGTTTTACATTTGTTTATATGAAGATAAGGCCTACTGGAATATCATTTTGTTTTATTCCATCCGATCTGAAGAAATCGGCCAACGTCAGAGCATGCAAAATAATGCCTCAATACATTTATTCCTATCAAAATCAGTTGCTTGCGTCAATGAATAAAGTTTAAGAATAACTAAAGTAAGCTTACTAGAGCAGCATAAACTTTAAAAAGTTACCTAAGCTTTGCTTTAAAATTGTTCGAAAGTAGAGGAAAAATGTAACGCGAGTTATTATAATTTTTCAGAATCATTTAAAAATAACAGAAGACGGTAGTGGTGGGGTGAGAATATCAGGAGCGTCCATCCGGGCAGTCAGAGGTGCCAAAGAAGCTTTAGGTGCGCTTCGGGCTGGAGCCTTGGCCAGGACTACAGCTGCGACCAATATGAACTCATCGTCATCGCGATCTCATGCGGTTTTCACACTCCTTTTACGGCAAAGACGGTTAGCTGCTGATCACGAGGGAGTGAAAGAGATGGAGACAGATGGAGACGCCCCCGAACAGTATGAGACGCTGACCGCTAAGTTCCATTTTGTGGATTTGGCTGGATCAGAACGACTGAAGAGAACAGGTGAATTGATAATTAATTACAATGCTCAAATTTTATAACCAAATATTTGAGTCCACGTACGAAGGACTTTTTTATATCTATTTCGTTGATAAATACCATTACGATCTATTTGTCTACGGATTTAAGCAACAAAACGTTTCATTTGTATATAATTTTGATTTTGCTGAAGCATATGCGGACGCACTAATTGGCCCGGCTCGTCCGAAGTGATACCACGAGCTCACAGAATACTCAACGTGAAACGGCACTTGTAATGTGTTTCGCAGAGTGAGTGAGGATATCGGAGGCCCTTGAAAGTGCCGCTAAGGCGGCGTTAAAAGTCGGCAACACAACGAATGCGCGGATTGTGACGCGGTTGTCCATGGGCAACGGTGTTCTCTTACCATATAGGTGACCAACCTGCTCTGATGTCCACTATACTATAAAAAATGTTTATGTATATGATTTATTTTATCTATTTAATTTCCGTGTAATTTTACTAAATTTGTTTCAGGCGCGACAGGGGAACGCGCCCGTGAGGGCATATCGATAAATTGTGGTTTGTTAGCGCTTGGCAATGTGATATCAGCTTTGGGTGACAAATCTCGCAGAGTGCTGCACGTACCGTATCGGGACTCTAAATTGACAAGATTCCTGCAAGATTCACTCGGAGGTATCTTTTATTAATAAAAAAACTTTTACTTATAAACTAAATTTATTTTATATAGTTTGAAATTGATTTAATGTTTTAAAACGAAAAATTAATATTGCATTTATGTTTATATGCAGGATAGTATAAACCCCATGTTTGTCCTTACTGGAGAGCTAAAGATTCTGCTAACTTGTAATTTATATAACAGAATAGTCAGCGTGAAACGGTACTTATACTGTGTTTCGCAGAGTGACTGAGGATATCGGAGGCCCTTAAAAGTGCCGCTTACTGTGTACGCGCGGACTGTGGCGCGGTTGTTCATGGGCGGAGGTGTTCTCTTACTATATTGGAGACCGACCTGCTCCGTTGTCTGCTATACTATAAAAAAATGTGTCTTGGAGATTTATTATATTTGTAGAGACTGATTTACAGTTGATCTTTTATGTTTTTCAGGCAACAGCAACACAATTATGATCGCGTGTGTGTCACCCAGCGACCGTGACTTTATGGAGACGTTGAATACACTGAAATACGCGAACAGAGCCAGGAACATTAAGAACCGCTGCGTTGTCAACCAGGACCTGACTTCTAGGACGATACATCAACTGCGGCAGGAGATCGCCAGGCTGCAATTGGAGCTGGCTGAATTTAAACAGGTACCTGACTGTGTAATTAAATGTTAAAATCAGTTTATTGCGAACCTGTATATAAGTCATGGCATGGCGTCCATTCATGAAAACATTAAAAAATTTACAAATATTTATAGAATTTCTAAATAAAAACATATTTCGTAAATTAGCTTTCAATGTAAAAAAATAATATTTAAACTATACGAAACGTTAAAAATAATTTACATAAATAACTTCTTAATATGAAGGGTCTATAGAACAAATACAATCAATAAATTTTTCGTAAAACTGAATAAAATTTCGGGTTAGATGCAAGTTAAGTGAATGTTACTGTAAATTACATTAATTAGATATATAATATGTAAGATATTGGGTTATTTTCGAAGCACAACACAATGTGATTCGTTTAAAACAAAGAATCGACTATTAAAATGTATGCTTTCATTCTCGAATTAACAATTTAAATTATTTTAACTCTAAATTATTTACAACTTACAAATTTTAAACAATTAAAAAAACTTATTACAAAAACATGAAATAAAATCCACATTGTTGTAACCCCATTCATGTCAAATCTCCTTGATATATCACAAAGCTTAGTTTACTAGGCTTTTTTGTTTCATGCTACTTTTGGTTACTCATTATTAACGATCGTTCAGGGCAAACGTATCATATCAGAAAATGGCGAAGAAGGCTGGAGCGACGTGGTTCAAGAGAACGCGCTGTTGAACAGTGAAGTGGAGTCGCTGCGTCGGCGGGTGCAAGCAATGCAAGGCACCATAGACAAGCTGTTAGCTAAGAATAGCGAGTTGTTAGCGGAGAAGGTGCTGGCCGCTTGGGGGCCGAAAGAAGGCAGTCCAGACGCAGACGATTGTAATCTTACTGCCCTTGTAAAGGTATGCTTCTTGTCAATACTTAGAGATTTTTTGGGTAGGTATTTTAGCACAGATGCCGCGCTGTCTCTCAATATCTGCTATATCCTCAATATCTAGGAAACTTCCAATGTTATTGTTATCCTCCATTTTACCAAAAATAACATGTAATAACCTAAATTAAAATTAATTAATATATTTTAAGACATAGGCCACAATGTTCGTCTTGCTTCAATGTTCTGTAATTTGAGATGTTAATGTTACTATAATTAGATTTCTATTATAATTTTAACAATTTAATGTAAAGAGATCTAAATGTTTGTCTTACAGGGTTACGTGTCAGAGATAGAAGACCTCCGCGCTCAGTTGACGGAAGCGAATGCACTGTACGAAGCGACCCGGCGACGTGAAGCCAGGACTAGACATGACTCCTCATTGCATGATGCGTCAACCATCATCGACGACGCCAAACGTGAACTCTACAAGGTGAACTAATTATTTTTTATTTAACCGCTTTTAATGCACAAATTGGTGACAATATCGATCTTTTAATTCTTTGCAAATTTGGTTTAAAACAGAGATCCCTAGAAATTCAAGGATAGTTTTCACGGACCTCTTAATAAAATAAACAAGATTAAAATAAACAAATAACCAAGAAGATCAGACTAAGTGTTTACTTTGGTTATTACTAACTTTTATATATGGTCCAGAGATGACTCCGTGGTCCACCATATATATACTGCGGATTCTCGAAGGTCCGTGGACCACGATCGTGGTTGGGAAACACTGGTTTAGAATAGTAATTGTTAATAATATATATAAATGTGAAACCTTTTAATCTATTATGAAGTAGTTTTCTTCAAACAACAATAATATTTTTATATGTCCGAGTATATAAAACCCGCGGTGTCTCTAAATGATGATTTTTGTTCAGGAAAAGGAGTTGCTAGCCCGCAGTATGGGTGAACTAGAATTTCAACGAAAATTAACTGAAACCTCTGAGCCATTCGGTGAAAGGGAACGCGCTGAAGGTGAGAGTGCTGGGGATTCGGATCCTTCAGATGACGAAGAGAGTAATTCGGAAGAGGAGAATGAAATTAAAGGTGAGTTTTATTAAGGCTTTTTATGGTATAGCGGATAGCGGAGCAGGTGGCTCTACTATATGGTCAGAGAACACCGCCGCCAAAGCACAATCGCGCCACAGTCCGCGCATTGGTTGTATTTTAAGGGCCTCTGACATTTTCACTCACTCAGCCAAACACAGTAGAAGAACCGTTTCATGTTCAGTATGTGAGTCCATGATATCGATGCCCTCAAAAAGGTCTCGCCTCATGATTTACACAATATGTATTTGAAGCATACAATCTTATTACATTGTTAATGGAATTATGGGTAGTCGGTTTTTTATACTAATGCTACATACATTACAGATATTGTAAAATGTACCGAAAAAAATAAATATTTTTGTACAAATATTGTAGTATCTGTGAAATTATTTTTTTATTTAAACCCCATCTCAGGTGAAAGGGTTTCATTCTCTCAGTCTCTTGAAAATATCTTGTTCCCGTTTAGACTACAGATATATGAAATTATAACTATTTAAAAGTTCCTTAATTACAAATTTTTTCAGGTCAACAACTGTTAACGGCTCAACTGGCTGCGTTAAGTGAAGACATAGACACAAAAGCACGTTTGGTGGAACAGCTAGAAGCTTCTCAGAAAAGATTGGCTGCTCTGAGAACGCACTACGAGCTAAGGCTGGACCACTTGCATCAGCAAATCAAAGCTACTGGCGAGGAAAAGGATAAAGTTCTTGCTTCAATAGGTATACTCTTATAGTTTATCATTTCTATCTAGTGATTAGTAACTATCGAGATGGTATTAGGACATGATCTTAGCGTTTAACAAGTTAGTAAAAAAAGAAACATTAGTTGAAACATATACATCACCCACTATATTTATTTCGCCGGTTCCTCTCAGTGGGCTTAGCTTGGACCCCATGCTAGACTTTGACGTTCAATGAGCTGCATTTTAGTGTTTATGTTGAGTAAAAATATTTCACTTAATTTTATTTCATTTATTTTAAAAATTAGTTTACACGTTGTGCTACCGGTTTGAATCTAGGGGATACAATTAAACTTTAAAAGACACTAGTGCTATGTGCGTGTATGTTTCTCTAGTACATTTTGCATTTAAATTGTAACTTTTTATAATTTTTAGTAAAAAATTCAGTTAGTCTGTTTCTAGATTGATTTTTTTATTTTTTCAGCCTCTCAGTCTCAGCCCAGTGACAAACTGAAGCGTGTTAAAGACGAATACGAAAGGCGCCTGACTAGTATGTCTCGGGAGTTGCGCAGGCTTCAAACGGCGCAAAGAGAACACGCTCGATTGCAAAGGTCGCAACAGCACACCGAACATCAAATTCACTCGCTGAAGAATGAGCTACAAAACTTGAAACGGGATAAGGTAATTTAAACATTTATATCATTCGTATATTTCGTGGGAGATCCATGCTGAAGCATATGCGGACGCACTTATTGGGCCGGCTTCTCCGAAGTAATACCACGAGCTCACAGAATACTCAATATGAAACTGTACTTGTACTGTGTTTCGCTGAGTGAGTGAGGATATCGCAGGCCCTTAAAAATGCCGTCTAAATGGCGAAAAGTCGGCCACACAACCAATGCGCGG
>DWCF01007700.1:0-10293 GCA_018230265.1 Delias oraia
TCGCTCAAGATCGCAGCGGGTGGGCGTCTTTGGGGGAGGCCTATGTCCAGCAGTGGACTTAGATGGGCTGATGATGAAGAAGAAGATAATAATAATTAAATAGATAAATTCAGATAAATACTTTCATCATCATCATTTCAGCCGTAAGACGTCGACTGCTGGACATAGGGGACGTAAGGGGAGCCTTAATAAAAGATAAATAGATAATAGATTTGTGGGAAGCCTTTGTCCAGCAGTGGACTTGAATAGGCTGATGATGATGATGATGAGATAATAGATAAATACTTTAATGTTACAATATATCCCGACAAATTCTAAGTCAGTTAATGAGCAATGTCGGCTGGATCAAAGACAACAAGCAGAATTAAGTGGACTAAGACTTCTCAAATATTTTAATTTTATTTTTCTATTGTTTCTCATACTCTGAGACAACACTTAGATATTTCTTAAACTATAATAAAAAAAATCGTCCATGGAAAGCTTTCGTCTGTATCTATCGAATGTCATTTCAATAAGGTAATTTGTTGTAATTTTAATATGAGTGGGTAATATATGTGGAGTATTTTATTTATATGAAGTTTTATTGTATAGTTGCTAAATTTATATACACGATGTAGGAAAACAGGAAAATATGTTTTAGTTTTTTCAAGATGAGGACTAAAGCTTTATAAGATGTCATGATGCTTAATTATTATAAGAGAATTACTTTCAATTTTGATGTTCTCTCGAAAAAAGACTAAATAAAGAATTGAGCAGAAAGTTTACATCATTTTTTCAACATTGAACTAATGGTTTGTAATGACAGAGTGCTCAGCTTAACTCGCCTAAGGGATACCTTTATCACGTATGACGTTCTGCTTTTACAGTTCAAGCTCTTAAATGTGAATTAGTAGCAATACTGTGTCACTTTTGAAAAGCTATAATTATATATAACAACCAGTTAAAGTTTATCGTTGAAGATTTATATCAGCTCAAATAAAATCTGTTCGACTAGCCCCGTCGTAGCCTACTACTAGGTTCGTTAGGTTTGTTAGGTTAGGTACCTTTAATATTTTGGCTCCACTTTCTTTTGCGCCAATTAAACAAATAAAGTGCAGATTTTGTAAAGTCGGACACTGCCATCACGAGGGAAAGAGTAAGTTTCTGTATTTAAGGCCTTCGTTACAGGCTTTTTTATAATATAGCAATTGTTTAAAAGTAAAAGTGTTTGTGATTAACAGTTTTTGACATTAAATAACTGTAGGTACGCCTCATTTATGTGACTGCTCTAAATGGAGGTGACATCACTTAGATATGACTATAAACTACTTTCTGCATCAAATAGCATATTGAAGGTTAGTGGTTCCTTGAACCCCTCAACCTCAGTATAAAACAAGAAACGGACAAGTGATAAACGGAAAATTTGTATATAAAATAGCGTGTCTTTATAGTTGCTACAAGAAGTCGCAATAGGAAACAAGTCAGTCATGTCTTTGATATTTTTCTATTTGGTTTTATTATTGGTCACCTTGTGGTTTGCATTCTTTCAAATGAGAAGGAGGCGGATGAAGAAATTAGCATCTCTTATACCCGGGCCAAATGAAGAGTTGCCAGTTTTAGGCTTGGCCCATTTTTTTCTAGGAAATACTGAGGGTAAGTTGGTAGAATAAAATATATATATATAATATAAAATATATAAATAAAATTATATATATGTATATATATATATATTTTATTTATGTTTATTTATGATTTTCTTTTGTTTTTTTTATAGTATAACGGACAACGGAGCAGGTGGGTCTCCTATATGGTAAGACAATACCGCCGCCCATGGAGAACCGCGCTGCAGTCCGTGCATTGTATGTGTTGTCGGCTTTATACGACACTTAAGTGGTATTTTTAAGGGCCTCCGATATCCTAACTCAGCGAAACACAATACAAGGACCGTGTCACGTTAAGTATTTTGTGAGCCCGTGGTTTCAAAATGTTGGGTTTATATTTTATAAGAACTTTTACATCTATTCATTTTAGGAGATCAATTAAACTGTCGTAGTCTTACATCTTTTATATTTGAAAACTCATCATTTCTTGTGCATTTTGAAAATATATCTGGCTTTTTAATGTTTTTTGTTTAACTTTAGTATATTATGAAGTTGAAAATATTTTGTAACTGTCAATGTTTGTATTTAATTTTTTTACCGGATTTAATTGGAGGCGATTTTGTTGAATTGGTGATTGGAATTGAAAAAATGTCAATAACATCTGAATTATTTTCAGACATTATGAAAAGTTTACAGCACTTTAGTTATGTTGCCATGGACAAAGGAGGGTTAATGCGAGGATGGCTTGGGCATCTCTTATACTTTAGTAAGTCAATTGTATATTCAATATCACTTTTTACATTTTAGAATTTTGAAGATTAACATAATTTTTTATTATTATTAACGCGAATAAGATAAAAATTAAAAGGTTCTTATGGAAGTATCGCGAGAAATTCTCAGATAGAAATATAATTTTATATTTGTGTTATGTTATTAAAACAAAAAATCAATAGTATTATTTTTAACAAAACGTAAATGTGTAGACAAATTGTATTTTTTTGATATGGATTCTTATAACGAAAATATATAGAGGTTACCTTTTACAAAATATATTTTCTCATTCCTTTTCCAGTACCCTCAAGCTTGGATGATTGAACATGTAAATATTTTTAAATTAATTCGTATTTTTATCTAAACATTTATATATAAATGCACACTGCACAATACGACTGTTAATATTAATATGAATCTTATTTGCTTATGCCAATCACGTAGTCACTGTTTATATTATAATAAAATCTTGTGAAAATAACTCAATGTCTATAATATTTATAGTACTTTTGGATCCAGTGGACTTAGAAATGATATTAAAGACGTGCATGGAAAAAGATGACTTACATAGGTTTATAAGGAATGTCATCGGTAATGGAGGAATTTTTGCTCCAGGTACGTATGCAATAGTTGAAAAAATAATTTCAAAAGGATTTCATTCTCAAATGTTTTAAATTTGTGAATTTAGACTTTAAATTTATATTTAGATTATAAGGATAATCTGTTAATTGATTTTTATATATGTATTACTATTTACCTCCTGATAAACGGTTTAAAAGAAATTTTTGGATTAGAATCCGCAACCTATAAACAAATGACTGATGGATTAAGGGTGCATCAACTTTTAAAGAATTTTACTCCTCATACATACACTCACCCAGCGAAATATTGGATTATTTTATAAATATTTATTGAATAAATAAACCTATTCAAAAATTTAATTGCACCGTGGTTGATTTTGTAATATAATAAAAACAATACTTTTAATTACATTAAAATATATTTATTTTTAACAATATACATGGAAAACGATATTTGATATAAAAATTGTAGTTGTTTTATGTTTAGATTTTGCTACATATTAAATTTACATATTAAAAACAAGAATACCCTGAAGTATTTTAAAATAACAGTGTGTCAACAAACTCGAGAGTGCAATTATATTTTATAACGTAATCTACTATTGCGTACCTTTATGTAATCTATGTACTATATATAAAAATCGATGCCACTTATCGTTCTAAATCAATAACGGGCTCATCTATCCAAGCCAAATATTTACGCTTTGTTGTGTATACTTTGTATATGGTGGATAATTTACGTAAAGTTTACAGAAAATCGGTCGAGTGGTTCTTCATTCATTACATTCAATATATGACAAATCATTTTGTTGGATTGGGATTTTTCTATCAAATTGAAACTTTTTATACGTAGCGAAACTCAGGCTAAGTTGCTTGTGTAATAATAATATATGTATATATAATGACTTAATTCTTTTGTGCACTCATCCGTATCTAATTCGTACTAGTAATCTTAAATGCTCACAAATGCCCATACATTTAGTATGGCATTCACATCGTTGTAATAAAGAAGTGTACAAACGCCTCACCCATACAAATGAGAATATTAAACCAATCTCTTTAACGTTTTACTTATAAATTACTATAATAAAAATAATAACTCAATGTCTATTTAGTATGTATAATTTTACCCGTGGGAGAGCCAAGCTGACGCACAATTGGGCCAGCCGAAGTGATACCACGGGCTCACAGAATACTCAGCGTAAAATGGAACTTGTACTGTGTTTCGCAGAGTGAGTGAGGATATCGGAGGCCTTTAAAAAGTGTCGCTTACGCGGTCTAAAAAGCCGGCGACACAATCAATGCGCGAAATGTGGCGCGGTTGTTCATGGGCGGCGGTGTTCGCTTACCATATAGGAGACATTTTTGACGTTGTCCGCTATACCATAAAAAAACAAAAATAGAAAATTATAGGAAGCGTTACCAACTCCAAAGTTTTTTTGTACTAATAGGAAAAATCTAGAGATAATTTTTAAAACTATTTTTCCTGTAGGATAAATGTTCATATTTTGGAACCCTTGCTTTAAAGTTAGTGTTTGGGTATTTTTTTAGTATCAATCTGGAGGAAAAGACGGAAAATTCTTTTACCAGCATTCAGTCCAAAAATCGTGGAGACATTTGTAAATGTATTTTCTGAGCAAGCAGAAAATTTGGGAAAATCATTAGGAAGGGCAGCCGGAAATGGTCAATTTAGTATATGGCCGTTTTTAAGCTCCTACACCCTCGATTCAGTTAGTGGTAATGTATTAAAAATGTTTTGTTTTACATCTACCTTTCAATACATAGAATTAATACTCCCAATATTGCTTGTATTTTTGAAAGAATATAGTGTACAATAAAATACACAAACGTATATAGAGCACTGTTCAAAAGTCTGATGTTTAAAGTTTAGGCTTTCGCACTACCTTTTATGGAGGTTCCTTTAGAGACATAGTAAAAATTATGTTGGATATTGCTTGATATCAGTCCTTTAGACTAACTGGACTAATATAATTACTTTTTGCTATGCAGAAACGGCTATGGGTGTCAAAATGGAAGCACTAAAAAATACCAATTCACCTTTCGTCTCTTGTTTGAACAAGCTCCTGAATATCGTTTGTGAGAGGATTTTCCATCTTTGGCTGCAACCGGACTGGGCATTCAATCTTTTCCCTCAGTCTTCAGTACAAAAAAAATGCATAGATGTACTGCACGGGTTTACAGATGACGTAAGTTATTCATATAACGAGCAGAATTTCTTTAAATAATATACGCCTTCTATAAGTTGCCTTTAAAGAAAATGTGATAATTTTGTGGTTTATTATAATTTGCTTTTCAAAACGAAACTAATCACTAGTCTGTCAAAAGGTAATACAAAAGAAACGGAAAGAATTGAGAGATGAAAAAAGTTCAAAACCTGAAGCTGATACCAATTTTCGTAAGTATTTAATATATATTTAATTTTGATACCATGCCTGAGGTGTTTGCGCATAAGATACGAATCCGAAGACAAATTATTATTTAATTAGGAATAATACAAAGATTTATAAACGTCTACAACGCAAGATTTAATATTTCGCTGTTTCTTAAGCGTATATTAAATTTTCTGTTATACCTGTCAAATATAAAGCTCATACATTTAAATTGAAAGACTGCATATAACTTTGGCAATTGCACTTATAATAAAAAATTACAGATCTAGAAGACTATAGACAAAAGAGTTTCCTAGATCTCTTGATATCATATTCTGGAGGAGAAAAGGGCTACAATAACATAGAACTGCGCGAAGAAGTGCTTACATTACTTGTGGCTGGCACGGACACATCAGCTGTTGCGATTGGGAACACCCTGAAAATGTTAGCAAAATACCCCAAAATACAGGAGAGGGTATATGAAGAGTATGTATAGCTTATAACTCTCTTGCTGTTGAACAGTATTACTGTCAAAACATGTTGAAATCAAATTTTACTCTTCATTTATAATAATTACGACAGTGGAGTGGCAATTATTATCTCTACCCATCAACACAATAAGAAAAAGCCATCCAAACAAACCAAGAGTTAATTTGATGTGTTTATAGTGGTTATTAGACTTGATATAAATTGTTTTGTTAAAACAGAATAAAGGAAGTATTTGGCGATTCGGATAGACTTCTAGATAAAGAAGATTTCAACGATTTAAAGTATTTAGAGAGAGTCGTGAAAGAGACACTCCGATTGTTTCCACCGGTGCCTTTTATTATTAGAAAAGTATTGACTGACACCACGATGCGTAAGTGTGATGATTATTATTTATATTATTTATTCAAAATAATTTTGAATGCTTGGTTAAGTGACCTTCATTTTGGAATGTATGGTTTTTTAACCAATTGATCAGTAGGTATCATGGTATGGCCTCGAATAACTCCTAATTTTTTAAATTTATATGACAAAATGATGCAACAGTAATTTAAACGTGGAGCCGGTATTTGCTATAAGATATGCCCAATATGCCATTTACTTAAAGTAACTTAAACTTGATATACTGAAATCTCAAACTTTGCTTATTAGTTATTATGAAACATTTATTATTTATTTAATAGTAATTCCAACATGACAAATTTTTATTTTTAGGTTCAAGATATAAAAATGCAGCTAATCATTTCGTAACATATTTCTACACAAAAAATATTTATTCAAACATTTATTTTTAGCTTCAGGTAATGTTTTGCCGGCTGGGTCAGGTGTAGTTATATCAATTTGGGGAATACACAGAGACCCCAAATACTGGGGACCAGATGCTGAAAACTTTGATCCAGACAGATTTTTACCAGAGAGGTTTAATATCAAGAACTCTTGTAGTTACATGCCTTTTAGCAATGGGCCTAGAAATTGCTTAGGTAAACTTCTTTCTGTAATAGTTTGATTTGCCTTCAGATAAGTATAGTATAGCGGACAACGGAGCAGGTCGGTCTCCTAAATGGTAAGAGAACGCCGCCGCCCATGGACAACAGTTCACGCATTGGCTCTCCAAGGGTCTCCCCTGTGAGAGCCATGCTATATAGAAAAATCTTCATCTGTTTTTTTTTCATTACAGGTTATCAGTACGCTTTAATGTCAATTAAAACAGCTGTAACCAGTGTGATCAGAAAGTACCGGGTTATTGGTAAAGAGGAAACCAGTCCTGCACCTAGTATGAGGGTAAAACTGGACATTATGATGAAGGCTGTGGATGGCTACCAGGTGGCTTTGGAAAAACGAATTAGTGCTAAATACTAGAAATAAATAGTAGAATTTGTGATATCCGTTAAACATTTTGTCTATATATTTGAATTTGAATAAAACTCATTATTAACAATGTAATGCAAGCTTTTGTTTGGAAAAGCTAACGGGAAAGACTAAAATTGAAAAAACTAATATAATATTAAATGAATTGTTGCTGTACCATAAATCTAATTTTATAAAAACGACATTATGTAGAATTAAATAAACTTAATAATAAATAAGTTGTTTAATTAATTATTGATAAGTGTTATAACATTGAAGCAATAAAAACACAATGTGAACTGGTTATTCTGTGAAAGAACTATAAAGTAAAATATAAATATAAAGGTATAAAAGTATATAAAGGTATATAAGGCTATAAAGTATAAAGGTTTAACTTCGTATAAATTGGGTATTTTTATTTCTACAGCAGAATGGAGCAGGTAGGTCTCCTAAATGGTAAGAGAACATCGCCGCCCATGAACAACCGCGCCAAAGTCCGCGCATTGGTTGTGTTGCCGGCTATTTACGCTACTTAAGCGGCACTTTTAAGGGCCTCCGATATCCTCAATAACTTTGCGAAACACAAAAAAAGTACCATTTCACGCTGAGTATTCTGTGAGCCCGTGATAAAATGCAAACAATATTTTTAATTTTATTTTTCTCGCTATTATTTTATCACTGAACTCTTAAATAGGTAAAATCAGAACTAAAAATATTAAAAATATGGGTCGAAATCATGTAAGCCAAGAAAGGTGTACCATTCCTATGTACAAAAACATAATGTATGTGCGTAAGAATCTTAAATTCATCAAATTAAATAGCGACCAACATAATTTTTAAACTAGAAATAAGAATAAAATAGCGGTACCTAGTATCAGGTTATCTAAAACAAGTAAAAAGACTTTATTTGGGAACTGTGTTCGCTTAAATAATAAAATCCCTAAAGAGACAACTTATTAAAATATTAACCAATACATCGACTCACTGGTTGGTACCTTTTAGCCAATAGTATATAAATTAACAATTGTAAATTTGGCTATAAAAAAATTAAACCCTACGCGTTTCTTGTTGGTTCTTCTCGTAGAGATATATCTTCCGAATGGTAGTTTTACTAATAGTCGTACCTAAATCGACATACAAAAATGATTATTTGAATTGTAAATAAAATAAAATAAATACTTCTAAATGTTATATATAGCTTAGTACTAGATTCTATCTTGCTTCCAGGGCTATCTCGAAGTTATCCACGGCTTTCATCATGACCTCTAGTTTAACCCTGATGTGAGGAATCGGCCCGCCCTCCGGCAGTCCCACTACGCGGTATCTTCGAAGAATTGTTGATAAAGCTGTCTTCATTGACATCATAGCGTATTGGTAACCTGGATCACAAATATAATACGCATATATATATATAGATATATTAGAATGAATTGGTAATAAGCAAAACGGAGAAATATTTTTAAATATGTATTCTCTTCTTCTGGATAGGATTATAAATCGTCCCATTTGATTTTTGTACAAGATTTTCATTGCCACATTTAACGTAATAGTAATGTTTATAAGTCTGTGTAGAACACAAGCACACAATAGACCATAGATATAATTCCTTAAAATACTTACCTAGACAATTTCGTGGTCCATGACTGAACGGAATGTACGCGCAAGGATGGAGGTCCTTGCATCGCTCGGGAAGAAATCTGTCGGGGTCAAAACAGTGTGCATCTTGTCCCCAGTACTTAGGGTTTCTATGAACGCCCCATATACACACCACCAATCCCGATCCCTTTGGTAATATCATATTTTCTTCTGAAATTAGTATAAGTAATTTATGTTAATGAAATGAAGGCTGAATTGAAGTTAGACATTTTTATCAATTTATAAGTTGATCTTAGATTTTCACCGATATTCACTCATCGACTAAACAAAAGTATTATTTAAACACTTTAAATTTGAAAAGCAACTTTACAAACTTGTAAAAGCATGTTAAAGCAACTTGTAAAAGCAATGTTAGAAAATCATCAGAAAATAGGCGTATGTACCCACGCAATACTTAATCTGTAAATTTAATTAAAAGAAAGTGAGCTTTTAATTAGCGACTTTTATAAATATGCTATCGCCTGGCAGTATTATGACAGCATAGTTATAATTAGTGTAGACTGGTATTCAAAATATCTATTAGCGAACACCAGAGTTGTCTTGTAACCTATAACCTACCTTTGCAAACGACGTCTTCAGTAGTTGTTCTTATAATAAAAGGTACTGAGGGGAAGAGTCGCAAGGTCTCCTTTATGACTCTTTCTAAGTATTGAAGCTTAGGCAAATCATTCTTTTCTAGCAAACGATCCGAACCACCAAAAATTGATTCCAACCTGGAAGAAATATAATCTACCTGTAGCCTATGAGTTATTTATTGAAATTTTCTTCTGTATGAATTTTCTTCGGCAGAATTTTACCATCGAACATCGAGGCAGAATGCAAAATTTCATCGCTTTCACCTCGATGTTTGTCGTTCCAAAATTGAGTTTTTTTAGGCATTTTCTACCGCACACCACCTCTGTGTGGAATTATCTGCCAGCGGAGATATTTCCAAACCATTACGATATTGAGACCTTTCAGATAAGAGCGTACACTTTCCTTAAAGTCCGGCAATGTACCCGTCGCTCTGCATGGGCTGGGGGTGTCCTGGGCGGAGATCCGCTTGCCCTAGGTGAGCCTCCTGATCGTTTGTCACCGATGGTATAATATATGACCATTATAAAATAACAGTGTATGAAAGTAGAATTAGAAAAATGGGCTTATGGAAGCTTTTATTACGTGTTCAAATAAGTCCCATACTATGTGATTAAACCGTATCAGTAGGAACCGGTATGCATAGATACTTTTTTTTTATAATAGCAAAATAACTATAATTTAGTCTTCTGAAATTATTTAAGAAATTCCATATTAAATCCTTAAAAAGGTTTAATGTTAACTTATAATTTGTAGTTTAGAAAACTAGAAAAAATAGGTACCCTATGACAATTTAAACAGCATGTGTCGCGCCTTTGCAAGGGTTAGGGGGCCTTAAGACATAAAAACCAAGTTGATTGTTATTTTGGGTTTTCTTTTTGTTTCAATGTTGTTACAGTTGTCGCTCTG
>DWCF01007701.1:0-10291 GCA_018230265.1 Delias oraia
ATATTTTTATATTTAAGAATATTAAAGTTGTTGGCACAACGTTATTTAATTTATATAAATCAACTCTTTAGAAAAATGACATGAATGAAGGCTCCCTAAGTTTTAAGCGGCGTTAAAAGCCGACAACACAAGCCAAGCGCGAAATATGGAGGTGTACTAAATGTACTTCCTTTTTTATTTAATATTCTAAGACATCTTGAAACATTACCCTTCTCTCTAAAAATATCTTCTATATCTAAATTACTCACACTTTTAATAAATGCTTTATCATCAACACAAGGACACAGGCTTTTATTTTCCGAATTTCTACTATTAGCCATTTTATTACAATTGTAACTAGGATAGTTAGCTCTCTTACCTTCTAGTCCATATGCATGTCTTATATGATACAAATACTTTTTATCAAACTCGCTATTGTCTATATTAAACCCACTTCGGAATATATCAATAGTCTCTTCTATTTATACATTAGCCGCTTTAAGAAATAAACATAATGTTTGTCTATCAGTGTTTTTTAGGTGTCTATTAATTTTTAATAAATGTAAAATTTTTTTTATACAAAGAGGAAAGTATTGCGCATCATCACCAAGATTACAAAGACTAGTAGATTTTCCTGTATCTTCATAAAAAGAAGAAATGCGCATTTTTTCGAGTCGTCCGTCTGGATGTTTGATTAGAAGATTTGACAGTTTTTGCATTTCTAATTCTAAATTGTTTTTATATTGGTTTGCTATTAAAAGATCTCTACCTGCTTTATCAAGATATACATATCCTTCTATTGGTATTATTGATCTTGTAGAGAGTAATAGACTTATTCTACTAAAATGTACAGAAAGGTAATCATCAAATTTTATTTTTTTATATGACACTTCGTCATTATATTTACATTCCTTAGAATTTTCATAAAGATATCTGTCACTAAAAGATATTTCTTTATCTTTAGAGGAATAACAAAATGGGTCTATTTTTAATGGGTGACTACAAGAAGGTAGATTCATTGTAAAATTATAATCAGTGTATCTTTTACTAAGTCTGTATTTTAACAGACTTGTCTCTCTTAAAATAAACCATTTAGCAGATCTTGTATTATTAGCCATAATAAGTCTAGTAATAAAATGGGATAAAATATCTTCTTCGTCAGTGAGATTATCATAACAAGAGTTTTTAAGTTTTATATCTTTTAGAATAGTCATTCTTTTATTAAATAGGTTTGTAAATTCGTCATGATCAAATATATATCTAGGAAGTGTATTATAAAAGTTAGGATTAGTATTTTTCTCTTTACTTTTTATAGAATTCATGGGTCTAAAGGTTTTATTTTTTAAATTTGATATATCTATAATTCTAGTAATATTATTATTTAAATATTAATAATTCTAGTTATATTATTTAAATATCTATTATTCTATTATATTACTCTTATATATTTATAATTCTAGTAATATTATTTAAATTAGTTAGGTGTACTACATACAATTGCATTAAGAGGAAAGATATTCAGAATAAATGTATAGTAAATATACAATTAAGTACAAAGCGTAGTAAAATACAGATTTATAAATTGTAAAAATAAATACATAGTATTGTCTATAATATGTTTTAAAGTTAATTTATTTTTGAATGATTCCTACTCCTCGACACTTCCATTTTAATGATAGAAATTAAAGAAAGGAATATGACTAAGATGCCTAACAAATACATAACCTTGTCTTTAAATCCTTTGTAATTCTTTCTCATTATATTTAATTCATTATTAACTTTTTCTATATTGGTACAAGTTTCATCATAAATTAAATCCAACCTGTCAATACTAGAAGATCCAATATTCATCAGAATTTTCATTTCTAAAATAACATTTGTAATCTCAAATATATCTTTTTGTATTTCAGTAACATTATTCATTTCTTGAGACATCGTCTCTTCTTGTTGATAATTGTTAAGAGGTATACTCTCCTGAATAGCAGTGTCTAAATAACTCTGTTGTACCTGTTTATAATCCAGTAATCTTAATTTTAATTTAGAATTAAAATAATTTCTTATAAAATTATTAAGGTTTATATCTGTAGTATTAATTTCTAATATCATAAGTTCTATATCTTTAAATCTCCCTTTTACTAATTCATTCATTTTTTGTATTTCTAATCTTTTTTTACTCTTTGACTCGAAAGTTGGCAACTTTAGTTTCTCTTGTTTAATTTTTATAACTTTTATTGTTTTATAGACTTCCTCTATTGAATTACGAATATGAGTGACAGAAATATATCCATTTCTTGGTGGTAGAGTATTTAGTCTTTTATATTCTAAAGTTCGATTAACAATCATTTGTTTGTAAACAAACAAAATTTAAAAATAATAAATAAGCAAATTCCCCGTATTATTAATAGACAATATATTGTACATACATCAAAGTATATGTCAAAAAATATGCTACCCTACCATGTAAATAACCTTATAAAAATTATCCCATATGTAAATAATCTTTTAAAAACTATTTCATATGTAAATAATTTTAGAATTATGTAAATCATCTTTAAGATATTAATATTGTAATCGTAAGGTTTATAAATAAAAGCACCTTATATATCAAGTAAACATAGAAATAATTGGTGGTAATATTTGTCAAACTTTATCCAAAATAAAAATATTAAAATGTTATCTCTCAATTATTAAATATTTCTTTCAAAACTACTACATCCCTTACACTTACAATTATCACACGTAAAATCTTCGTTTGTGTATTCTAAAGGTATTCTACATTTACAGACCGTATTATATTTATGATCAATAGGCTGAATACACCTCATACAACATACATTCTCATATCCAGGTTTACACCAAGTGTCTATCAGTGACTTGTCTGCTAAATTATATTTAATAAGCTCTTTATAAGTTGACATGTCAAGTGTTTTATTCTTAATCATGTTATATATCTTTCTATTTCTCTTATTATGAAGTAAAAATATATTAGCATCTGGTTTTTTCATGTCTTGATCTATTTCTCTAAAAAACTTTATTAAATCCTCCATGTTCTAGGGGTAAATAAATTAATTATAATTACAAAATAACCTTCTCGTTTTTATAAACACTAAATGTATCCTCATTTCTTTTTATCTTGTAAATATCTTCTTTAATTAAAAAAACATGTTCACCATAACCATCTTCTAACATCTTACCATAATTTAAAATGATACTTTTCTCATCTTTAAAATCTAAAATAAACATTTTGGAAATATAAAGATTAATAAAATATAAATTTCTATCTAATCTTATATTATTGTTAATAATAAATAAACCTAGATTCTTTAAATGATTATTATTAATATTAGATACTAAATCAGAATGTCCTTTTTTTATAGTTATTGTATAATAATCATTTTCTAAATTTTGTTCCTCAAAATATTCTTCTGTATCTAAATTTTGAATAAAAACGTAATCTTTAAATTTCAAGTAAAAAAATATTTTGTTTTTTTCTAATATTTGCTCGGTTTGACTGGTAAAAATATCTACACCTTTATTAAAATATTCTATACACGGCCTTAAAACATCAATATTTTCAATATTCTCGTTTACGTCAACTACATTGTACTCTTTTAAGACACCTTTGTTTATTAGGTCATAAGTTGTAATTAATGTATCAATTTCTACTTTACAATGATTAAGTTTGGTTTTTAAATCTATTAGTGAATCCTCAGATAAACTCGCACAGTGAAGATTATTCCATTCGGTAGACAATGGATCAGTAATTTCTTCATAAATGGGATTATCATCTAAAAAAGTTAATAGTTTAGGTAGTGCATAATCTTTCTTATTGATCTTCATGGGGTATGAAATTAAACAACTAAAAAAACTGATTTAAAGGAAATGATCAAAAAACAGAAATTTTAAATTGCTTTAAATTTATCTTTTAATTTTAACTCTATTCTGTATTCTTTAAAAATTCTAGTTGATTAAGGTTTAAAATTGATCATGTTTAATCTTAAAATATTTTTTTATGATTGGCCATGAATTTATACTTTTTAAATTTTCTTTTAGTTGTTTTTAGCCAACAAACTGTCAACGAAAATGACATCATTTATGCAATTAAAAGCAGAAAACGGCTAAAAACAAAATATAAACATGTACTTGGTCATATTTTAAAAACTATAATATATAATTGCGCTGTCATTAATGAAGACCTTTTAATTTTAAATACACTTATATTATTGGCTTTTATAGCATCAGATAATCTTATACAAAAATCATGTTTTTTTGAATTCGTCAGTAAAGTAATTTATTTTAGATACTTAATCAACGTAACTTATTTTTTATTTAAATATCTGATCTAATTAAAATCTTAATTTAAGCCAAAATTTATTTATACCCTATAAATGTTGTTTCTTTATCTAGCGTTAGCTAAGCTTTCAGAAGACTTAAATTTCTTACCTGACAATATTTCAATTTTAAAAAATCTAAGTAGTAAAGATAATTTTATTACAGAGTCTTTTACTTTGTATAAAGATAATACGTTGAATTTTATAATAGATTTTATATTTATGATTTTATTGGTTTTTATTGGAGAATGTTTAGTTAAAGTTTATGATGATCGAAAAAAGTTATTAAGGTGGATTGAAGGATTAGTTATAGTAAGTTATGTTTTAAAATGGACCTATGAATACAACAAGCCGACTCCTGATGAAATTTATTCTTAAGTGCTTTTTTATCAATTAAATAATAAATTTAATTGTTATTAATCATTTAATATTCAATTTTAAACTCAGAAATATTTCATAACTTCTCTTTGTATTGAATTATTCTTTTTATTTTGTAACCCTTTTAAATTTCAATCTATGTTTAAAAAAAATCCTAACATGTTTAAAAAGTTAAATGTTCCAACAAATCAAGATAAAAATTATTTATTAAAATATCGGACTTATTCTTCACAGTGTGTAGAAGGCCTCCTTCTATCCTGTGTCGATAATACACATATTAATACAAAAATAGATGTAAATGAATCAATAGATAAAAAACCGTTTAATTATAGAACTCTTTTGTGTAAATTTTTCTTAGTAAATGCTTGTACCAGAGGAGACGATTGTGCGTATTCACACGATACTTCGGTATTTCCATGTAAAGCACATTTTGTAAGACACAACTGTAAAAGAAAAAATTGTCTATTTTCTCATGACCCGAATACATTAGACAAACTCGATGAATCGGTCGAAGAAAATGATACTATTAAAGTAGATTCCCCATTTTTTTGAAAAAATAAAAATAAAATTTAATAAAGAATTCTAATTTTTATTTTCTTTAGTTTTCTTATTAAGATCTTCAAAATAACTTACTAGACTTCCTACCCTATTCTTCCTGATGTTCTGTAATGTCTGTGAATAATTTGATCTATCGTTTTCAATAAAAGTAATTGTAGAATTATTTAACGGTTCTACACTTACTTCATTTTTTTGATTACTATCATTATCAGTTAGATGTATTTCAATTTCAACATAATTAGCAGGTTCTAAACTAGAATTTTTTTGAGATTCGTCAGATGCATTTTTTTCTTCTGCTAATGACACTTCTTTTTTGTAAGAACTATCAAAATCACCAGAACAAGAATCCAATTCCATTTGACTTGAAGATTTTTGAACCTCTATAGATTCATGTTCACTGTCGTGTAATTCAATTAGGCATGGCGGTAAAACTTCTACAAAAGAGCTTTTGTATGACTTTGTTAAATGTACCGTCTCTTCTTCTTTATCACTTAATTCAACTGGACAAGCTTCCGAACCATTTTTCGATTTTTTTAAATCAATAAATGAACTACTTAGATTAGATATTGAAGGTTTTTGAATATCTTCTACCATGGATTTGACCGTTTTATTCTTATTAATGGATTCATCTTGATTGTCAGTGTTGTTAACTTTACCAGAAATCGCAGATTTTGAACTGATAGAATTGTGTGTCTTTGTTGCATCGCTCTTTATATTTTGTTCCTCGCTGTCAACATAAAGTTTATTTAAAGATGCTTCTGTATGCTTCGACTTAAATGATTCCTCATTATCATTGATTTTTATCGAATCTGACTTATTTGAATTTTCAATGTTTTGTACTTCAGCCATAATATTAAAATTTGACAATGTTGACATTTTTACTGAACTTTTTTCTGTTGCATCCCTGGAACGCTCTTTAATTTGTGCATCTAAATTGTCATGTGTAAGTATTATTTCAGAACTTTCTTCAAAACAACTTTCTTCTTGTTTTTGACTACTTACCGAAGACGATTTTTCTTGAACACTTTCTTTTTTAAGTAGTTCGGTGTTGTGTTCGACAAGTTCATTGACAATAATTTCACTCTCGTTTACATTTAAAACTTCTGCTAGTGTTTGTGTACCCATTGAACATTCGGAATTATCATTAGCATTTTTTAATATTTCTTCGTCTTTCTTCTGAGATTCGTTACAAATATTTATTCTATCCCATTCTTTACTAAGTCCGTATGAATCTTTTTGTCCATCCTTAAAATTCTTATCTTCATGGTGCTCGATGTGACATGGTAGTGTGCAAGTTTGATTTAAGATTGTTTTTTCTTTAACATTGTTCGAATTATCTCCTTCTTTTGAGGCAATATTAAAGGAACCTTTTTCATCTACTATATCTTTTATAATGTCTGTTTCAAGATTTGGAATTTTAACTTTTACCACTTGTATTTCTAAATTATCGTTTGCATTATTTGATAATTGAGATCCTTGTTTTTTGGTATTTGATTTTTCATTGGATACTGTAATTTCGTTTGTTGTAGCTTCATATAAAACTTCTTCGCTTGAACTATCATCAAATGCACTTTTTGTAATAAGGCCTCCTTCTTCTGAGATAGAGCTACATGATGAAAATTTGTCTTCATTGTCTTTTTTATTGGTACAAGTACAATTTTCACTTTGTATACCATGACCACAATAACAAATCACTAATACATTGTCATGTATATCGTTATAATGTGAAATTTCTAAGATTGTAGGTTCGTTTTCTTTTATTGGTTCTGCGACTTTACTGTTCTTTATCTCATTGACAATATTTCGCAATTTTTTTTGGTATGTATCTTTTTTCTCTGACGGACTCTTTATAGTACTGTATAACTGATTATTAAGATCTTCTTCGATGTAATGATTTATTTCATAAGAATTAATTGTACCTTCCTCATTTACTATAAAAACATCAAATGAACTCGTAGTAGTTGTATTTTTTTTAACATCTTTTATTAATTCTGGAATATTACTAGAAAGCGCACAAGCAGCTCCTAAAATCACAGATGGGTCATTTTGTTGACTTTTTGTTACAGTTGAATCATTAGTTTTTTTTAATTCTTCGGAAATAATTTCGTTTTTTGTGTTTTCATCATTTTTCTCTTTCATAATATCTATTAGACATTCTAACGTAGTTCTGTTAGCTCTTTCTAAACCTTCAGCTTCTTCATCTTTTTTATCAAAATTTGTAGTGTTATCAACTTTCTGTACTTTGGTCTTTTCTATAAGCCGACTAACACTCTTTTTCTCAGCATCATTGTTTTTTGAATTGATATCATTTTCGCTATTCATAATAAATATCCTTTTCCCGTTTATATAATTATTTTTCGACAAATAACCAATTAAAATTGTAAAAAGGTTATTGGTTTTAAATTAACAAATCAAAAAAAATAATTAACAATAAATCACTAACAATTAAATATTATTGATTTTTACATTAATTACAAGATTTGTTGATAAATTAAAAAACAACATTATATCATTTTGACATCGTACGTGTATTTAGCCGGTGTCTTCCTGTGTATTAAAAAGAAACATATTTGTTATTTATTACCCCTTTTTATGGACAAAGAATTTGACATTTTATTATACGGTGCGACAAGTTATACTGCACAATTTGTTATTCCATATCTTGAAAATTGTCATTTAAAAGTCGGTGTTGCGTCTAGGAGTGGTTATAAATTACAAACGAATTTACAACATATTAAGTGTAGTTTACTAGATGCACCTGTTAAAACTAATATTATTATCAATTGTGTAGGTCCCTACCATATTACAGGCGAAGAGATGATTAAAAAATGTATAGAAAGTGGGACACATTACATTGATATTTGTGGAGAAGTACATTTTATTAGAAAAATGCATGAAAAATATCATAATGAAGCTTTAAAAGCAAAAGTTTTTATTGTATCAGCGTGTGGATTTGATTCATTGATTGCTGACGTCGGAACAGAAGTCTTAAAAAATGAGTTTGATCGAGACATTGAAATTAGAAGTGTTTTAGAGCTTAAAAATACATTAGGAAATTTTGGTACATGGAAAAGTTTACTAGACTCGCTTTCACAATATAAAGTTAAAAAAGATTCTAAACAAAAAAGTGGAACTCCAAAGTATTTTTATGATAAAAATGTACAATCTAACGTGGTAAAATTTCAAGGATCTGATTTTTTCGTAGTAACTAGTACACAGAAACTTCTTAAGGGTTTAAATATGAAAACTTGTAAATATGAAGCTTATTTGAAGATGAAAAACATTTTTTTGTATTTTTTTTATTTTTTTATAATATCTTTTATGAGCAAATTTTCTATTGGAAAAAAATTATTACTTCAATTTTACAGATTTTTTACCTGTCGTTTAATTGAAAAATCACCTTGTCGCCACAAGGTATTGAAAGGCAGTTTTAAATTATCATTTGAAGGAGTAGGTATGAAGAATGCGAATTATATTACTAGAAATTTAGTCGTATCTGGACCTGACGTTTATACAACTACAGGTATTTGTTTAAGTCAAACTGCACTTGTACTCCATGAAATGTTGCAAACAAAAAAAGATGGAAATTTTATTCTTAATCTATCAGGGGGTGTTTTAACTCCTGGATTTTTGTTAAGAGAGACAGATATTAAGGCAAGATTGATACGATTGGGTATTACATTTAATTTTCAAAATTAAATTTTTTATTGTAAAAAAAATGTTAAAACGAAGTTTAACTTTTAAATAATTCTAATAATTTAACTTTTGTAGATTCTTGATAATCACAAAGATAATTTACATAGTATTCTAAAATTCTCCTGTCATGTGAGACAACATGTCTAATATTGTCTTCATTCATATTTTCGTAAATAAAAATTAGTTTTTTTATTTCTTCTTCTTGAAACTTGTCAAGATCTTTGTACATGTCATCGTCCAGACCATTTTCTTTGATAAAATGTTCAATTAAGATCGATCGGTGATAAAAAGCTTCGTCAATTTTTTGTCTAAAAACGTTTTGTCTTATTTCTAAACAGCTTATTAGATATTCTATTATCTGTTTTTTCTTATCCATAAAGGATCTATTTATTGTGTTTTCGTGTAGAATCTGTAATGATTCAAAAAAAGCCAACACAGACTTTTTTAAAAGATCTTTTTTTTTGTAAATAGTCATTTTTTTACATAAATTAATTAAAAGTGCAGGACTGAAAATTGCTCCACCTAAGTTTAATGATATTTTGGATTCTAAATATTGTGCGTTTGATAAATTTATGTTTTCTCTATAAAATTCGAACCTTTCTTTTGACAAATTAACAGCCAAACCATCTTCACCATCTATAGATTTACATAGTGCTTTTATCATTCGTATATAATCTTCATCTTTATTGTCTTCCAATAAGACTAATTTACTATTAATTCTAGATTCTAATTCTAAAAGTCTATCCCTCGTAATTGATTGTGCGATTTGTGACTTATCTGATCTAAAAAATTTATTTCTAAAATTGACTAAATTTTCAATATAATTGTTGTCTAATTTTACTGTATTTGAAAAATTTATAAAATGTTTTCTTGTTTCTGGCCTAACTAACAAAATCTGTTTAGCTATCAAAACAGTTTTTTTTAAAAAAGATTCCAAGTCTTTTTCTTTTAATACACCGACCGATACTAAAAATACTATACTGTCTATTGCTATGAATCCCTCGTATAAAATTTCTCGACCAAGGTTTTTTATGGAAGGTATATTAATATCATCAACAGTATATAAAGATATTGTCTTTTTTTCTTTTGTATTTTCTATAAGACGACTAACTTTATATGGTTTATAATCTAGAAAGGTGGAAATCAAAAAATATAAAATATTCATTTGTTTATTTTTGTTTGAAATATATTTAAGAAATAAATCAATCATTTAAAACAAAAATATTAGTTACAGCTTAAACCTACTACAAGATTTACTCAATTATTGAAAATAATTACAGCACCCTGCTTTTCCAAGCGGTCTCCCATCTTAGTACTCACAAGGCTCTTACTGGCTTAACTTCGGAGAG
>DWCF01007702.1:0-10290 GCA_018230265.1 Delias oraia
AAACCAACTAAAGCCAATTGATTTCGACGCTTTAGGGAGTTTTTCGTTAAATCGAGGGACGTTACATGGAGTTTACACTGTATTTTATTGTTCCGTAAATTTATTTCAAAAAGTTCATTTATTTCTTTTTTGTAAAGTTCTTCTGTTTTATCTATTTCTTCAAACTATATAATAAGCGGTGCACGTTGCAAGACGTATAAATAACATTATTATTTTTATTTCTTTATTATTTTATATATATTATTAATATTGTTTTTATTCTTACTAAATAGATACAAATATCTGTGTCTGCGTTGCTGATCGTCTACATGCTGTTGGTTAACAATAGAATTTACTATGTATTTTAATGTAACATAGAGAATTGTTAACAGGTTTACAAGCGAATGCAAATCTCAAAGAGGGCATTCTATGGAACGTAGCAAACGATGGGCCAGTGCCTGAAGGTTTTACTATCTACACCACGGATTCTGGTCTCACAGTGCTCCGGAGGAAAAGACAGCGGAATCTTAATAAACTCGGTATTGGCGGCTTTGTGGTCCGACAAAGGCAGGCAACACTCAAAGCTCAGGCTGATGAAGAAATTGGCGATGGTACACAACATTCTGGAGGTATAAATCTCTTAGCTGTACAGTAATTAAAAGTGTTTAATTTATAGTCGGTGTGTTTTTTTAAGGGAGGTAAAGAATCTAACTATATATCCAATCTTTCAGTTGAATCAAGTTCTTACGACAATAGTGGATGAGTTAATTTAGTTGCTTTAATGTTAATTTTGGCTTTAGAGTCGCCAGGTAATAAACGAAAACCGCGTCGCAAGCCGCGATCAAAATTGATGGAACAGTTTCCTTCTTACATGCAAGAAGCGTTCTTTGGCAAGGATCTCTTGGAACCAAAACCTACAGGTATTGATTTTAAATCGTAACAATATTTTCTACAGCATCATAATAGCGTTGAAGTTTTTAATATATGGATCATTGATACAATTTGTTGACTAAATATTTCTTTACTTTTTGTTATTTAATGTGTAATATAGTTGGCTTATTCCGGTATTGCTTTGGTTTAATAGACTTAGAGAATTTGGATTGATGTCGATTAAAAAATTTTTCTAGACAATTGCCATAATTGTTATCGTCACCTTGGTTTATATATATAATTGTTTAATTGTCTAGATATTTATATGTATATCATATATATATATATATATATGAGATATATATATATGATATTTTTATAATCAAAAACCTCATCTAAGTGTAATTAAAGGCCCTTTAATTTATATGTACAGGCGATGGTGAAAACGGAAACCGGTCCCCAGATCTAGGTGCGTTCGAGAATTCAGATTCGGACGGCGAAGATGTACTTACAGCTTTATGCACGTACACAGATAGACACGCTAACTCTTTTATATTGCTTAATCAGGTAATTTCTACTAATAAATATTTAATATTAAAAGTTAAAAGCTTTCATTTATTATTTGCTTAGAGAAATATAATTTGTTTTTTTTCTTTATTGTTTAACTACTTAGTCGCATCTTATCAAATAATTTCTATAATTAACTGAATTTGGTAATTTAATAGACACTTTATTTTTGCTTAAATAGGACGAAAAAGATGTACTTTGCTCACTCAAGCCTAAAGAAGAAAAAGAAGATTCTTTCAACTCACTAGGTACAGATATAAAAATAAAGCCAGAAGCAGAGGAATGCCAATTGAAGCATACTGAAGATTCTACAGCGCTTAAAAATGCTATTTTAGGACCTCATCACAACGAATTGGACCAAGGAGTGACGACCACGGATGGGGTGATTCCAGTACAACCTAAAACTGAACCAAATACTGGTAAAATCACTTATATTGATGATTTCATAATTTGTACCAAAGTATAAGAATAATAAATAAATGCTCTTAAACCGGAAACTGCTGAACCAACATAAGTATGAGATGTACATTTCACAATTTATATATATCGCAGTCAACTTGTTGAACCGCTATTTGTCAGAATGACTTGCGCGTTCATTGAATGACGACATTTAGTTGAATGACGAAAGGACAAGTCGTCAAGTTGTTGATCGTCATTTAGCGTAGTTGTTCAATGAGATATAAGGCCGAAAGATATTGAGGTTAGGTTTGGTTAGGGATAGTTAAATCCATGCGGTCACACTTTCATTACGAAAAGATCACTTTAAAGTAAAATTAATCAAAAAATATCAACTTAGTGCTGTCAGCTGTGCAAACTCTTTGACGCCATATTGGATTTGGTGACTACTAATGCCGCAATGGGGAAATGAACTAAATTACAATGACTTGGCTAACTTTACATCCGCTCTGTTCAAATGCTACAAACCGCTAACAAGTTCGACGTTGAGTGGCGCTGATTCATTTTAAGTCATTCAACTAAATGTCGTCATTCAACGAACGCGCTAGTTATTCAATTAAACAGCAGATCCAACCAGTTGAGTGCGACATATATATGATGTATGCGTCTCTAAAGCGATGATTTTCGGTTATAGACAACGCGGTCACGTCTCAACCGGACATATCGCCGAAGGACGAGCTGTCTATTCTTGGGGTGAACTTGGACGCGATGGTTCGCGATACTCTACCTGACATGGACAGCAATGATGTTGACGAGATATTCAAGGGCGTTCTAACTGATGACTCGCAGGTATGTCTTGAAGCTTTTGATAATTTATTTCTGCTTGGAATTATATATAAAATGCACACTCAAAAAACTATGTACATGTGTCATTTTAAAGCAAAAAACAAAGATATTTTAGTGTTTTGGCAATGTTTATACGACTTCATTAAGTTTGATTTATCTTGGTAGGAGTCGCAAGAGTCCTCCGTATCGTACGTGAACTCGATGGCGGGGACACCGTTCTCCCAACAGCGACAGCAGTTGCAAAGCCCCATGGAGTACGCCTCACCTTATCATCACACTGATTTTGGTAGCAGGTAACAAAAATTATATGATTAACTCAATTTATTAATCGAGGACGAAATAATTATTATCTGAACTTAGCATTCTAACTAACAATTATTAAACTAGACCGATTCAGAAGTTTCAGAAAGCAATTTTATTAAGTTGTTCCAAATATGGAAGGTAGAAAACTCAATTGAGTGTAAGTTTTCTCTTATTAGATGGTAACACTGTATAGTTCCTTTGACAATTGTACAATCACGTGCGTTCTTGCAAGGAACTATTTATACGAGATACCTGCAATATCCAATAAAAAAGTCTTCAGAATCCTTTGACAGAATATAAGAATCTGTTGTATCATTGTTCAAGTACATACAAAGATAATTATTTATGTTGTAATACCCTATATATCCAGATATTATAAGTTACAAAGCTATTTATTTTAGTGGAAGCAGTGCCTTAAGCCCGCTGTATTCTGAGAGCGGTTCAGGGGGAGGCAGCGTAGGTGGCAACGGAACAGGGACTTGGACTGAATCAAGCAACGCTCCGCCGCCCTCCTACAACCAACGTAGTGCCGATAAAATGCGAGCTGATGAAAGTACGTGTTTTTAAAATGATTTACTTAGAAATATAAAATTCAATTGTAAAATATGTTTTAATTTTGTTTTTTTTTTGTTGTTTTTTTATGGTATAGTGGACAACGGAACAGGTGGGTCTCCTATACGGTTAGAGAACATTGCCACCCATTTACAACTGCGCCACAGTCCGCGCATTGGTTGTGTTGTGGGCTTTTTACTCCACTTTAGCGGCATTTTTAAGGGCCTCTGATATCCTCACTCACTCAGCGAAACACAGTAGAAGAACCATTTCAAGTACAACTACCATTTCACGTTGAGTTTTCTGTGAGCCCGTGGTAACAATTCGGACGGGCCCTCCCTCGGGTAAATTTAATTGTTTTATTACTCTATCCTCCTTATATTATTAAAATATGTCAAAATGATTTCCAGGCTTAGGCTCCGCAGCCACAATATCAGCAGTGCTTTACGCTAACACAAACCATCCTGAATGGAAGAGCGAATTTCCTAACTGGGTTGATCGTTGCAAGCAAATACTGAAGAAATGGCGCGCCCTACCCGCAGACCAGAAAGCACCGTATTTACAGCGGGCAAGAGACAACCGAAGCGCCATTCGCATGAAGAAAGCCCAGCAGGTGTGTGCTTAATGCGTGTCGACCGCAATTTGTGCTAACACTCACTTACATTTGTGTTTTCGTGTGCCTCTAACTTAAATATACAATAATTAAAGGTACAATATCACGTTGTAACAATATTGGTGACTAGGAATCGTCCCTGCTTGTGTGAAAACTTCAATTTTGTTGAAACATTCTTTAAGTATCGTAAAAGTAAAGTTTTGACATAAGCAAAAATGTATTCATACAGCTAATAAAAAATTATCCTGATTGCCTAGAGTTTTGTTTACTATTGACGAAGGTTTGACCTTTAATTATTGTAACATGTCAGCTATATTTCTGTCACCTATGACGTATCGATTAAGTGTGTATGATAAGCAGACCGCAGCTATGTTACACATTTATTAATTTCAAAATCGTTGTATTCAAAGCTAAAAATATGAATAACATGACTAAAGTATTGTTCTTATATAATTTTAGAATTGAGACATTTAGGCATAAGCGTTTACGTTCAAAAATTGTTTCTATTTCTACTAACCGGAAGGCCAAGTTATGTTATTGTCAGAATTTTGCTATTTTATGTCATGGGGCTTAGAAGATGTTAAAGAGAGATATGTTAGGCTAGTTGCTTTGTTTCGCACATTTGGATCACCATTGGAGCCCGTAATGAACGATTGGTTGGGGCGGCAGAGTTCGAGCGGACCGAGTGAGGAGCCCGCTGCTACGTCGCCGGTGCCCGCTAGCGTGACAAGCGTGACTGGAGTCACGGGCGTGACAAGTGTCACAGGCGTGACGGGAGTGACGGGCGTGACGAGCGTGAATACGGTGCGAGCGCCCAACGTGACAGTGACAGCGGGCGGACTCCTGGAGGCGGACTCTCACATCCGCGTGCTG
This sequence comes from Delias oraia, assembly GCA_018230265.1. Classification (NCBI taxonomy): domain Eukaryota; kingdom Metazoa; phylum Arthropoda; class Insecta; order Lepidoptera; family Pieridae; genus Delias; species Delias oraia. Next base: position 5,000 of record DWCF01007702.1, read on the forward strand.
ACTCCCTCGGAAATAATGCGCACGCTGCCGCGGCTAGCTAACGCACCTACCGCACCGACACGCAACACGGTACCCTCACGGCAATAGCCCCTCCACCGCACACACCCCTCCCACCTGTCGGGGCATCTGCAATGGCTCAAAACAAATATCGCTCCATTCGGGTCTATTAGGGGCCGTCCATTAATCACTTGATCTTTCATTCAGTACTTTTTGACTCCCCTTGGTGATATGTAGTAAGGTTTAAGACTGCTCCTCCCCCATCTAGCATCACGTGTATTTTTGGTACCTACAAAGAATATTAAAACAATTCGAATATTATCTTTAAATACAGTTAAAAAGTATAATCTTATTTTCCGTATAGAAGTCGCGCGTATATAAAATTACGAAGTTTTATTAATTAATATAGAATAACTATACAAAATTATAGTGTGTTTGACAAAAAATAAATAAATGTGATTTCTTACTTGTGATATTTCATAATTTTTGTCAAATATGTCCCCCTTTCGAGCCTCAAATGATTGATGGACGGCCCCTTACGATAAGAGACGTATATTTCAAAATTCGGCAGTTAAAATAGATTTCACATTTAATTTCTTTCCTTCACGGTTGATCAGTTTTTGAATCATTTTAGATTACGGCATGTTTCCTTATTATCCCCTCCAGAGTCCCGTACACAAATATCAGCCTGTGATATGTTTAATTTCACACGATTTGAGTTTACTTTTACATTTCAATCAAGTAACATTTTTTTAATAATTGCTCTGGTATCAGTGCTGAAGTGTCAACCTAGTTTTCCCCGTCCATCCCTCGTAATCAAACATTTGTAATTAAATGGCGTCGTAAGCTGTGTGATTACTTTTATTTTAGCTTATTATCAGGACTTTGGACACTCAATGCGCCTCCCGGACTCTCGTCCGCTGTATACGTAACGTTGTTTTATTTTGTTTCGCTTTGCCTTGGTAGTGTCGGCTTTAATATACGCCTAAGGTTACCGTACATCAAAATGTTTTGACAGTGACTGATGCGATTTGCCGTTGCATAGCGTTTCAGCGTTTGTCAACACATTTAAATGGTAATCGTGGAAATGGCTGGTTGTGGTGTGCTAACAGTTCTAACATTAGTCTATATAATTATGTTTTATTTCGTTGCAATGTATCGCTCGTATTGGCTGCGATAGATTTAAGCGTGGTTGCAGTGTAATATAGCTTAAGACGATTACTAATTAGTGTATGGTACATCGACACACGTGTTAAAAATATTTGTGTACATTTTGTTTATTAATTTATATGCATTTGTTTTTGTATCAAGTATGTAACAACGTTGTTTCTATTTTCACGTAATAAAATCAATGGAGTAGAATTAAAATTTAAATATTTGCATGGATCAAGAGGAATTCTCACTAAAATATAAAATATTAACAACACATGAAATATAACACCTATTGTATTAGGTATTAATTTTAACGCATGATAGAAACTAGATTATAGACGCGATATTGTACATACATTGAAAAATGTAAAGATTATTTTAGCAAGCGAAAGCATGTCATGATAAAAACTCGAATTTTGTATATATTTTCCTAAAAGCAATCGTTGAAATACCTCATCGTTTCAATATATGAACCTCACGTTGAATAATGGTATAGGACCAAGAACGAGCTTGCAATCAACAAAGAAGTGCTCGCGAGGCGGAACAAGAGCGGCAATGGAAGCACTTACAGCAGATGCGGCAACAGCAGACGCAGCAGCAACAGCAAATCATTCACGACCAGAGGATTCAAGGTATCTTAGGAACCTGCACGATGTTGAAAATATTTATTTTTATATCAGGACACAATTTATTTTTAGCTGTATATGCACTCATTTGTATCAACGATTTTTCTCGCACTTAAACATACAGAAATGATGTGGCCGACATACTAAATGTATAATGTACATGATACTAAATGTAGTCGAGGGCACAATAAATTAACAATTGTACCCACTTCGCGAACGTGGTCCTTATGGGACCTATTTCAATAAATGCTTATATGAATTTGATACATTATTGAAACAATAATGGTTGTATGATGATACAGATGAGGGCACAAACACAAGTTTATAGTAAATTTTTTGAAGAATATGGTAGGTATACGGTACAGTTACTAAGTTTTATTAAATCGATTTTTTTTTGTTTATTTTATGATTGAAATATGTGAAACCATTGTACAAAAACTTGTGACTGCATATACTAAAGCCGCAATTTTCTAGACGTGTCTAATTAAAGTTCCAAGAACATCTGTCGAATATAATTTCTAACTATGAAAGTTATCTCATACGCTACGCCTAGACAAGTCAATGGTACACTTCGTTTTCTGATGGGATACGAATAATATTAAGTTAAATGATGCTATTTATAAGCTTGTAAAATAATTAAAAACACAAAAGAATGTGCTTGGATTTCATTGACCTAAATAAACGGCATGATGACGTAGTGTTGTTGATTTCCAAGCAGCAATGCAGCGCTTGCGTTCAGACGGCAGTCCTCCCTCAGGCGCAGTGGGTCCGCTGCCTACGGTGCTGCCCGCTGCCGGAGTCAACTCGGAGGCGCCTCGCAGCGCTTTTCCCGCCCAGCGATTCCCGCTCCACTACGCGAACGCAGACGACAACATCAACAGACAACTGCGTGATCTTCTACAGAGGCACCCGGAGAAAATATGGCCGCCACGTATGTTAACTTTTTATCAATTTGCATGTCCGGATCTCTAGTAAATTGTTTAGTTAACACACGGCCTATAACAACAACGGATATAACGACATCGCTTACAACGACTAAACTTATACGACCAATAGCTTCTGGCCCCAGCAATACAAAATAATTCGAAATTTTTAATATATACAAAAACTTGTTGTCTTTAACAACCGATTTAGTAATGATGATACTCATACCTTGAGAAGTATGAAAGGGAAAATGCAATAAAATATTTGAGCCTGGGCTAAACAACAAACTAAAATGACTGATTACTTTAAGAGCTAGTGTAGTCTTATAATCTGTACTGTAAATAGCTAAGTACTTTTTGTATTCTATTTACATATTTCTTAGTAAATATTTTTATTAATTTTCTGACTTATCATTTGACAAGTTTATACATAACCTATAGATAGATAGATAGCTATGATGATATTGCTACAACTAATATAACTAAGTTGTGTAGTATATATGTATTGCCTATAACAACTATCCGATATAACGTCGGCGATATACAGTCCGTTCTCAGTCGCTATATCAGGTTTTGAGTGTGTGTATGAGTTAATCGAATATTTATGCCTTTTTGCAAATGTTGAAAATATTTTTTGTTACAAGCAGTTTTTCTTTCATGTCTCCAGTACATGCAATAATATGTATTATTACGTTTTTAATGTCTCATACCTAACGATGTTGTATAGAAGCCGCTAATGAAGAAGGCGCTAGTGGCAACATAGGTCTGGAAGGTCAAGCATTCAGGCTACCTTTGCCGGTTGGGGTCCGACCTCGTATTCCTTTGCAGTCAATGCATAGACCTGACCATCATTGTGAGTATAATCTGTGTTTTTTTCTATGGTAGTACATTTTGTTGAAATATTGTATGTAATCATTTCTTAGTCTACTCTTATACTTTTTTTATTTTTTTTTATGCTATAGCGAATAACGGAGCAGGTATGTCTCCGATACGGTAAAAGAACACCGCCGCCCGTGGATGACCGCGCTACAGTCCGCGCATTGGTTGTGTTGCTGGCTTTTAACCGTTATTTTAAGAGCTTCCGATATCTTCACTCACTCGTCGAAATAGTAGAAGCACAGTTTCAAGTACCAGTACCATTCCACGTTGAGTATTCTGTGAGCCCGTGGTAACATTTCGGACGAGCCGGTCCAATTAGTGCGGCACAATTGGAAACCTTGTAATATTCTGTTTATACCTAGTAATGTGCATTATTTGTATAGGAAAATAATGCATATCACTACATTTTTTATTATTGAAAGTCATAAAAGAGACTTATGAAAACCACCTTTATCCGATGAAAGATAATTTAACGTGTGCATAATTTTTATTCTATTTTACAGTAATAATGCAACACCGAATCATCGCAACAGAGGGTAATCAGCAACAGGGAATGGCGAATGTAAACCAGCAACAAAATATAGACCAGAAGCAAAACGTCCAGGGACAGTCGGGAGGTTATTTTTCGCGTACTATTATATACACAATATATTAGTACACTATACAATGAATACCTATAGATTTATAACAAAAATTCAAAGTTATATCTAAATGTCATTTTATTGGAGTGAGGTATTGGGTATGTCAGGGTCACATTCCTAGTCTCTTAATCAATGTATAAAAAATTATAACATTTGGTATTACCTCCACTCTCGTTCTACAAGTTAGATCAAGATATTTTAACTTGTTTTTATAGTGGAGAATATTATTGGTATTTTTACGGACTAAAGTATTTATATATTTTAATAGTAATAAATGCCAACAAATTTGTAGTGTTATGATAAATATTTTAATTAACATTAATAAAAAATGTAAAGATGATCTATAAAATATAACTTATAAGGCCTTTCAAAATACATTTATAATGGATATATATTTGAATAATATATTCGTTAGGCGGTGACACCAAATCAGATAGCGCTGATCAAGGAAGTGATGAGATGGACATCGGTGATATGGATAAACTAGAACAGGATTCAGGGAACATTGGAGAGGTATATTTTAATGTCTAATGTAGCAAAGTGATCTAACAGGATTTTCTTAGCGATTGAAATTCCTGATTGCTATTAGCAGTTCCAATAACAAATAAGACTCCAAAACTACACATTTATTCCTTTAGAAATCACAATATGATGATATATTTATATTCTTGAATAATATATTGTTAGATGTTCACCCTTAAGTATGTTAGTGTAGCTTTTCTAGCATGAAAAACAGATAATAAATGGTCACTCAGAGACACGTATCGACGGGTGGGAGTGACATAAATACTATAAAAGCTACTGCCTCGTACTTGGGCGTCAGCCTCGACTTCCGACTGATCTTTGCACAATACGCAAAGGCGGTCTTCGTTCTGTCTCGTCGTGTCTTAAAACACAAGATTACATTGTATAAAACTTGCATCCGCCCGTGTATGCCCTTAAACCCCGTGTAGCGTTTGTACACGGCAATTGCGCGGCTGCAGGCAGTTCAGTCGCGATTCATGCGAGTAGCGACCGGAGCGCCCTTCTACGTACTTAATGTCGACTTAGAATCCCGACCATAGCCCGATGAA
>DWCF01007703.1:0-10290 GCA_018230265.1 Delias oraia
GAATCGTAAAAAATATACAAAAATAAAAGTTTTGGACGATCATTAAAATTTAGAGATGTTAAAAATAGACTGAATTTCAGACCTAACTGATATGCCCACACAATTTCATAAGAATCGAACAAGTAATTTTGGAGAAACTTGACATCAACCATGACACTTGAATTTTATATACAAGTAGAAATAAAACAAACCTTTGTGAATTCAGGAGACTAGATTTATCGCTAACATTTAGACAGTTTTCCTCCTTAGCTATTGTAACCTGAAGATTTTTCTCTGGTAGCATCGGTGATGGTAGTGATCTGGGTGTTGTTGGGGTGGCCGGGGAACTAGCCCTGGATGTCGGCAGTGCTAGGGTTAATTGGGGCGGAGCTAATGATACAGGAAGCCTGGCCTTTTCTGACCCTAACGCGGCCGCCGCCGAATGAAGTGTTAAGGTGTAACTGTTTGGCGGTTTTAGCAACCCTGGTATGCTAGTACACTGAAAAACAAGAGGAATTTAAAGCGGTTCAAAGAAATCATACACATAGTTTCTATATTATATAAAAGATTTATTTAATCTGTCTATCTATAGCTCAATTGGCAGCTTCCACAATATAGACACGAAGAAAATTTAATTACTTAGAAGCTATGATGTCACTAACAACAAACTGATATATAATAAAATATATCTTTATTAACATAGAATCAAATATTCTATAGCGGGCAAAAATCGCGTCATAATTCGAACTTTTTGTTGTCCTGCCGGTTTTTATCCGATAATATTTGTAAGATTCATAGTAGCCGAACAAGTACTGATTGAAAATATCGGAGACCATTGAAATTATACCGGCAATACAACCAAAGCACGTATTGTGGCAAGCATTCCTTTGACGGCGGTGATATTTTACAATAGATGAAACATCTGCCTGTTCTGTTGCCCTCTATACCATTGAAAAATATTAAAACTCACTGAAGTGCGGTCGATTGAATCCAAACTGGATAGCATGGATGACCTCTCCAAGCTCAGAGCCACGTTAAAATCTTTGAAAGACGCCCCTGGCTCTAATGTGGTGGAGGGCGAGTCTTGAGGCGTGGCAGCTGTATGAGTAATCATGGGGACCATGGCACTGCTGTTGTGCTCGTTCAATGAACTTGAAGCTAGCAGTTTGGATTCCTGAAATGTTATTAAAACGTGAAAAACACAGCCAACGGCGGGCATCGTACCCGTGGACTTGCAAGGGAAATGGATGTTCATGGGTGGAAGACAGCTTATCCAAGATGAGACTTTTGCTCGTTTGCCAAGGTTTTCATAAAAATGTTAAAGTAAATTGAAGCGATACAATATAAATCTTTACAAATATCTGAAATGCACGAGAAATACAATAAAAATAATTATTACACAGTATTGGCTGAATGACATATACATCAAATCTAATTTTTATATTATATATGTAATAGATTTGTAATATATATAATTGTGTACTTATAGAATTTATTATGTATATTTGAAATTCAAGTTTATAATTATGATTAATGAAATTTATACACAATGAACGTAATTATTTGAATCCGTAACGATATTTGGAGATTGCGTGGTTGGTCTTTTCATTTGCCAGTTTGATTATTTGTTTATGTAAATATATTGTGTGAATTACCTTTTGTATATTACACTTGTTGGAATGAGCACAATCTTTGCATAATGTTGAATTATGTGGCTTTGGCTTTCTTCTTGACTTGATTATTTTATCTTTGTTGGTATTTGCATCATCTTTAGCTTTTAAAATGTCATCCGCTGACTTCCAAAAGTTTTTAATCTCATTCTAAAAAAAAGACAACATTAAAATATAAATGGTTGCTAGAGCGCAGTAATAAAATTAAATATTCAAAAGAAATTTAAGATGTTTAATAAATAATAAATACCATATAAAAGTCTAACATATTTATTTTACATATGCTCAAACAAAGGAACATCTTAAAATCTAAAGTTATTTATTGTTCAGATCCAAGAATAGTATGAAACTCAGGGCATCATGTTTTATGCTGAGTAATTTAGTATGGTATAGTATAGTATATAATAATGCGACAGTATAGTTCCAGAACTCCACTTTGTAATATGTGCTACCAACTATATTAATCTTAATAAAAGTGTTAAATTTATTTAAGATAGTAGAGGAATCATTAATATAACAAATACAAAACAGTAATAAAAACGGAGATTTGTTTAAAGGCTATGTTATATATACTTTAAAAGAGATAAATTTCGTGTTTATGACGTTGTAGGAGTAATCTCTGGATCTACTGAACCGATCATACAAATTATTTTAACAGTAGAAAGCTACGTTATTTGTGAGCAATATAGGTTAAATGTATATTAAATAGAAAAAATAGAAAACGCTCTACCGTGGTAGTTGCATTTTCAGAGTAACACTTCAGTGAGAGAGCAATGCTGAAGAATATGCGGACGCACTAATTGCGCCGGCTCACCCGAAGTGAAACCATGTGCTCACAGAATACTCAGCGTGAAATAGTAGTTGTACTTGAAACGGTGCCTCTACTGTGTTTTGCTGAGTTAGTGAGGATATCGGAGGCCATTAAAAGTGCCGGTTAAGTGTCGTAAAAAGCCGACAACACAACTAATGCGTGAACTGTGACGCAGGTGTCCATAGGCGGCGGTGTTCTCTTACTTTATAGGAGACTCACCTGCTCCGTTAACCGCTATAAAATAAAAAATGTGTAAGGAATGCTGCCTCTATGATGAGAGATATATAATTGAGTTGTAGAGAAAAGCTATAGAACTTGATGGTGCCTATAAGAAATCCACAACAGCGTTTATAAATATATGGCAAAACAACCTTTTTCGAGTCAGCTAGTCATCGATAAAATACCAACGTAATGAGTCTCTTGAATGAGATAAAACGTACGAGAAAGAAATTCAATTAAAACAATATACTTCACCTGAGAGAAACTGTCGCTCGAACTCGACCCCGAATTTGATTCTTCGTATTGTAATTCATTGTTATCGGAAAAACAATCGCCTGATAATTTCGATTTCGCCAGTTCTCGTTGTTCCCGCTCCCTCCTTTCGTTTCGCTAAAATATATAATTAATAATTTAACATTAAATAATAAATCATCAAACATGATTGAAACACGCACCTCCGAACTAAACCCTTCAACCAAAATCGCAACCAGTAGATTAAACAGAACATAATTGCCAAATGTCATCAGCGCGACAAAATACAGCGCGGCCCAGTGGCTGGTTTTTTCCATTCCATTAAACAAAACAACGTTCCAATCTTCTTGTGTCAACACCTGTAAACATTGAAGGGGGATTACAATGTTATCACATTGACATCATTCTACCACAACATTTATCCAAAAATATTAAAATTCCAATAAAGAATAAGCGAGGTGTGCTCTCACAGTGTATTCGAGTCGTGCCTTTTGTATACATTGTAAAGTATTAACGTTTAAACAAATGAAAATTACAAAAACCAAAACGTTTGTTAGTTAAGAGCGTGTTCGTGTTAACGTGTTCGCCGGTGTTAGTGTCAAAATCACACTGTTAATGTAACAAAGACGGCGGTTGGAGTACACAAGCAAAAGGGTCATTATCTAATATAAAATTCACAAAGCAAGATGCACTAACTACCAAGCGTTGCTCACTTAATGTCACCATGTCTAGTCTAGTCTAGTCTAGTTACAAACTTAATACATCAACAACAGATCCGAGTTTCTCGTTCCAATTCTCGCATTCTTATTACTAACGGGTCATCGTAAATGAATTTGTTAGTACTAACCACGAGAAACACGCATGTACACAACTATTGAAATCGAAAAGGGTCGCAAATAAATCAACATTGTATTCGTCTACTGGTCTTTCAAAGCTTACCTGAAAGACAGTGACCGTGGCCCATAAGATGTTATTAAAATGTTTTCTGTCACATTCACACTTGGGATGAATCGATATGATCTCAGGGCAAGTACAGTCCCTCTCGATGCCATTGTCTTCGACGAACTTGCAAAACTTACCACCGAACAAGTACATGCCCAGAATACTGCGTGGTGAGTCCGATGAGTAAATGAAAGAAAAACAAAATGCTAGGCGCCAACGCTGCGACCGGACTGAACTCATGATCGTTATCTATTCACAACGGTAACACTCTTAACCAATACGTCTCTAATCGTCAAATTGGGACGTGTTGAGGTTTAAGAAGAAAATTATCCGGTTAAGTGTGTCACTGTTGCTTGAAGTCGCTACCGCGATGTTGTTAATATCTATAAAATGTAGTTAAGATAGATTTTTTATTACAAATGTTATTCAGTGCAAGTTCCCCAATATAAAATTAACATTCATCTTTATATACTGCCTCATTAAACAAAACGATAGATGCTAAAAGTATAGAAAAGAAAGTGCAGAGTTCATTCTTTAAATTCAATCATTGTAATCGCTCATTCAAATGCATACGTGAGATATAACGTAATGCAGATAAAAATTGCTTTAAATTAAATTGGGAAATCCAAGGAATTTTGAAATAGGCATATTTGCAGGGAGATATTCGGAAGAAGTGAAAGAACTGTAAAGAAAAACCATGCGAAGTGATGCTATTTTAAGATACTCGAAAAATATAACCGATGAACGTAAAAATAATAGAAGCAACATGCGAAGTGACAGAATAAAACCTGAGTACAATTGTAACAGTGGACATGGTGAGCCTGACGAAGGTGTTATCCGCGACTCGGTTCGATCGTTACTCTACCCTGCTACTCAACAAAGCTACCTGATACATGTGATATGACTGGACGACACGTCACCATGAATGTGATACTATATGATGTTGGAGGTTGTGACAAATGCTTGCTATTTCGTTACTATGCGACACTAGGCTAGCTGTTTAGAACGCCTATTTAACACTATGGTGCAAGCTCTTTATGTAATAGTGGGTTAAATTTCTCGAGCTGTCAATTCCTTGCACAATAGTGGAGATTGTGTACTCGCGTGGTTAGTAGATAAGCCGTCACGTGACAATTCATTGTTACAAGGTCTGTCGTGTGTTGCAGACGGACCAAGGCAAGCGTTAAGTATATTGCTAGTTCTGTCTGTCTCTGAATTGTTTATTAGGTTCTTTAATTGAAAATGTTCAATACCTGAAATACTGTGACAAAGGCCCACAACAGAGTATCAAAGTTTTTTCTGTCGCAATCAAGATCTCCATCTTCATCTTTCTTGCAGAATTTGCACCCGAAGAGGTTCATACCGAGGATGCTGAACGTTACCACGCAATATACGATTAGATAAAAGTACGGTTACATCGCTTCTTTGGTAAGAAAGAATATAGTTACAACTAAAATGATCAGTGAGATTGGAAATAAAACTAGTGGAGAAAAAGCTTAGAAGCGTGAGAGTCTACGAAATAATAGAACCAAAGAGTAACTGTAAACAGTGTGGATAGTGTAGTAGACAGATGTTGATCTAGGAATTACATATATAGGAACGAAAGAAATAGGTGAAATCACTCACAGTTAAACAGTGCACGGGTTAAAGAGTGCGGGTGGTAACAGTTAAGTAGAAAATTTCATTTTTTTGGAATCCGTATTAATCTTCGTTGGCTATGAAAAAATGAATTGGCTGTAAAGCAATCGGTATTACCCTATGCTTTATACTACAGAAGCTGCTACGGGGAGAGATGACTTAATATAGGAGACAAAGCAGTGATTGGATGTTGAAATTTAGAAGGTCTTGTTGTATGTAAATCTACGTATGAACGACATAAAATTTCCAATTCTGATCCGGAAGAATAGAGTAGAAGATACCCCGAAATCGGAAATACAGCAGCAGTTTCAATTTAAACAATAATTTAAATTAAATTATATCAAAGATCTGATTTATTATCTGTATTTATAACATGCATTTTATTGTTCTTTTTAATATGTTTAATTTTCCCCCATCTTAATCACTTCGAGAATTAAAGTCTTATTTACCTGAATATGAAGATAAACAGAACTAGTAATGAGAAAAATACAGCGACATTGTCCATCGTTCTCAGCATCACGAATAGTTGTCTTCTTAGATTCGGCATAAAACGGACCAATTTCAGTATTCGAAGTAAACGAAATGTACGCAGCACTGACAGCCCCGAACTGCCCGCTAAGTCCTGTTCGTGTCCCATACTCTGTGCAAGCTCAAATGCGCTGGACAAATAATACCAACATTACGCTGTATAATAAACTTAGAATAACATCATAGACACATGTTAAGGTCACACAGAAAACGCTGTTTTCCCGATTTTTATATACAGAATTGAATATGGCATTGCGAGCAACGGAGCAAGCGAGTCAATCTGCATTTTGGTTATGTTGCCGGCTTTTAACGCCGCTCCAGCGGTATAATTTCAAGCCCCGGATATCACTCACTCAGCGATAGAGTACAATTACTGTTTCACGCTGGTATTATGTGCGGCCGTGGTATCGCTTCGGACGAGGCGGCCCAATTAGTCAGGATTGGTTGGAGGTTCAAATTTACGTATATAACAAATGGCTCTATCATAACGTACATAAGGGGAAATGAATATATAATATATTATATTATTTTAGTGATATTCTTATTTAAATAATAAATTGTCTTATAGTAAATTATTACTTTACCTCAATATGACTATGACCCCGTCGAAAACATTGAAGCCATTCGAAATATATTTAAATGGTCCTTCTGATATTATTTTAAGAATCATTTCAACAGCGAATATCGCTGAGAATACAACATTACTTATTTCCACTATTACTGTCAGTTCTTCCGGTTGGTTATGGTACTCTATGCCCATGGACAGAGTGTTTATTAGTATGGCAAGAAGTATACCTAAAATTAAGACACTTTCAATTCGGTACCAATTAGTGCATCAGCACGTCTCTCCGACGGGTGGATAATGACCCTCTCATTAACGTTATGTAATTTGAAATAATATCTTAAACATTTAAAAACCATATCTTTGATATGCATTTGTTATTGCAAATGCGCCGATTAAGAGATTATAATTAAGAGTCAAACTGTAAATAAATTTTTATATACCTTGTTGAAAATATTTATGGTTGACTATCGCTTTAATTTGCTTCCTCAGTAGCGAGAGGAATTTATTAAAACGTTTCCAGAGATGGGAGCAAGCTCTTGTGAATCTATTCTTTTTCGTTTCTTTTGCTGCCGCGTCAGCTGCTATTAGGTCAGCACAACAGGAAAAGTCTTCAATTTCCACTACCTGTGAAAACTAGCCATCATAAAAGCGAACACATATTAAATTTTTAACAAACATTTTCTCAATCAACAGTTAACAGTTAGCAAGAGCTGTCCATGGGCAGATGACCGCTTATCCTAAACTTTTGTTTGCCTTTCTGTTATCATGATTTAACTCTTAAATTTGGTAGTGATACAATTAAGTATAATCTGTTATACATTTTTTGAAAAACTGTATGTTAGTATGATAACATGTTACTCAATTATTTAAAAATATTCACAAAATGACCTTTGTATCGGATTTTTCATCACCAGCCCGCTTACTAATGCCCTTGGTGAGTTCCTCGAAGAAGGAGTCTAGAGCGACTTGACCAGTCGGTAGGGCAGCGGACAGGGCTCCAGAGAGTGCCAGCAGTTCTTGACAGGACATAGTGCCACCGGCGGCTGCTCTCTCTTCTGCCGTCTCTGCTGGCAGGTCGAATTCTACGCCCGATAAATTTTTTCTCAGTGTGTCTCTCAGTGGGAGTATGGATGTTTTATCGTCATTTCGAGGACACTATTTACAGCTAGACAAGCGTGTCGGGTGATACACAAAGCAAATTGTCATGGAAATGACAAATATCAATTACCATTTCCATATTTCCATATCGAGCGACATTTTCTACATTGCTAGAGCCCTGGGATAGATAATATCCAAACCGAAACTTTTTTTTAGGAACTCTGCTACTACAGTGGTACTATTTAAATATTCGTCTAATTGTATTCACTATTGTGCATATCTAAAAATAGCAATCTTTAAAAGAACACTATATTTTTTGTAAAACCATTATGTAATGAAACTTCTTTCAGTTAGTTCTAATTTATTTATATTCGATATGGTTCTTGAACAATTATTTAATATATCTCCTTACAATGCTGGTAAAAATATTAAATTTCCTATTGTTTTATCTGTTTCTTTATATTCTGTTATTTCATTTATATATTTGAAATATGCTGTACTGAGAATTAAACTATTTTTAAATCACTCGCAAACTCTCTTACCATATAACGAATCATTTTAATTTTTTTTAATACGAAGCTAATAAATAACTAAATAATTAATATTTATATTAAGATTTTGTACTTAGACATCAGAAATACATAACGTAAAGAAGAAATAAAGACAGTTCATGCCCGTCTAGATCTACTGTCTCTAGACTCACCAGATTGGCTCTTAAGCCAGTCACGTTGACTCAATGAATCTATAAAAATTCACTCATTATTAACAGGAAATGAAGATCGGAATATTGAGAAAGATCACAGTTATATACACAAATAAAAATAACTTATAATTTCTACGATTGAGTATATCCGCCTTCTGACTATATCTATTGAAACTTCTTCTCCAAATGCATAGAACCAGTTTGCAACAACTTTATAATACAAAAATATAGCTTCTATTATTTACTACTTTATCATTATTACAATGACTTACCTGTTTGTGTCATTTTCTCAGATGAGCAAAGATTATTGGGATGAGCCAAATGTGGCGCGTTCGGTGCATGAAGAAGCACCGTATCGCTGAACATCACAGACGATCGGCGGCGGGCGAGTGATGGTGGCGACAGTAAGGACAGGTTCGACGCATTCTATTTAAAAAAAAATCATCAGATATTTTATTATGGTGTACCAGACAATGGAGCAGGTGGGCCTTTTATATGGTAAGAGAACACCGCCCGTGGACAACAGCACCACAGTTGGAGTATAGGTTATGTTGCTGGCTTTTTAAGTAGCTTAATCGACATTTTTGAGGGCTTCCTATATCTTAACTCACTCAACGAAATACAATACAAGTACAAGTACCGTTTCATGCTGAGAATTCTATGAGCCTGTGGTATCACTACAGACGGGCCGGTTCAATTAATGCGTTAGCATATGCTTCAGCATGACTCTCCCACAGATGCGACAGAATTAAGACACTCGCCCAGCCACTGTAAATCCCTTCCAGAAACCGAATAAGTTATAATTGTCCGGACCGGGATTCGAACCCGATATCTTTACCCGAAGTACATTTATATCTTAAAACTTTTACCTCCAGATCTGCTGCGGAGAGTGAAGGTACACGCAACAGGCTGGGCCTACTTAACGGTTCTTCATTTTCTTCCGTACTCTTTCCGTTACCCTGTGGCATATGATAATATATTACATGTATATTTTTCTTTTTTTATAGTATAGCGGACAACGGAGCAGGTGGGTCTCCTATATGGTAAGAGAACACCACCGCTCATGGGGGAATCCTATGTCCAGTAGTGGACTTTAATAGACTGATGATGATGATTATCATTTAAAGGCTAGATTTGTTTTTAGGGTTGCAAATACTTTATTGCATAATTTTACATCCTAAATATTATAAGAACAAATTATATGTAGAACCGACAAGCGACGGGGAAGAAAGGTTCTCGAGTGGCGACCGCGTACCGGAAAACGCAGAGTGAGACGTCCCGCCACGCGATGGAAAGACGATCTCATGAAGGTCGCGGGCAATTGCTGGACCCAGATCGCTCAAGATCGTAATAGGTGGGCGTCTTTGGGGGAGGCCTATGTCCAGCATTGGACTTGATAGGCTGATGGTGATGATATGAAGATTATTATTTTAAAATTTGAAAATAATAAAACAACAATCTAATAAAATAAAGGAATAATCTCTAAGCTTGAGATACGCTGAAGCCATACATACAAGTATAATATTTTGAAAGAAGTGGTAGTGTTACTCAATCAATAAAAATATATGTTTGTTCCTCAAAGTACCTGTGGATGCAGTTTGGGACAACGGGGATGGTGCTGTTTTGGCCTGTTAGCTGGTAACTGCAGAGTCTCCTGGCTTGTATGCCAGCGTAATTGGGCTCGCTGATATCGGTACACCCTAAAAATAACATACTCTTTTTAATATATTTATTAAATAATACTACAATATTATACTATTATAGATGATATATTATTAGAGGGAGGCTTATGTCATGCGGTCGGCGTCTAGTATAACAATTTACAGCCACGCGGCATAAAAACTTTCAACTCTGTTATAGTTCGTATCGAATTACATGTAATCTA
>DWCF01007704.1:0-10285 GCA_018230265.1 Delias oraia
AAATAAGAGTAATATGAAATTTTTTATTGTAAATCTCTTGTAAAATAAAAATTAAAGTAAAGTTTTAATTGGCAAATGTACGCTCTTTTCTTGAAGATCCCCAAATATTTATCTGTTCCCCTGTATATATTTTATTTTTAACTACGAGTCCACCCAAAGGTTGTCTGGAAGAGATCGCTTTGAGCAATCCGGCCGCCCATGATTGTACTTACACTTTTCATCTAATTTTCCAATCTGTGTATATGTTTCTTATGGTTTATAATAAAGTATCTTCTTATCTTATCTAAGTATACTTTTACGATACACATCGTTAGCTGTCATGTGAAAATTTCTAGAGGAGCACATGTTTGTGCTAATTACAGTAAATATTTTGATAGATTTGATAATGTTATATGCATAACGAAACTAATAAAATTACTCCACGGCCGTCGAACCTAGACATTCCGTCGCAAATTAGAAATGCATTCATCACTTGTTCATGTACAAAAGCATATTCAAATTATTATCCATATCATATTTATACATATTATCTAAGGCTTAGAATCTTTTCCCGGTGGGAGAGCTATGCTTAAGCATATGCTGACGCAGTAATTGGGCCGGCTCGCGTGAAGTTATACCACGGGCTCATGGAATACTCAGCGTGAAACGGTATTTGTACTGTGTTTCGTAGTGAGTCAGGATATGGAGGAGGCCCTTAAAAGTGCCGCTTAAGGCACAAAAAACGCGGCAACACAGCACGCCCGGATTGTGTCCAGATTGTGACGCCCGGTTGTTGATGGGCGGCGGTGTTCTCGTGCCATATAGGAGGCCTACATGCTTCGTTTTCCGCTATAGAATAAAAAAATAGCACTTAGTAAGATTACCTTTGAGAAGAATTTAATATCCCTCGTACTAGTCTTGAAGCTGGACCGTCGACTGAATGTTGTCGATGGTTTCAGTAGCTTCATATTGATAGTCGCTCGGTCGATGTATTGAATCAATTTCTCTAATAAAGAATATGCGAATCTAAGCTCTATTGCTACGCCCGCTGTAGTCTGTTCCGTATCGATCTGAGATGCTTTACTGGGTCTGTGAAGTTTGTAGCCCTGATATTGAAGGTATTTCAGGAATTCCTGTGATCTTTCACGGTCCTTCTTCTTCTCTTTGTCGGTCAGGAGGTCGTAGGGAACGAGTTGCGGGTGAATGCCACCTAAAACACACGATCAATAAAAAATTTTTTACAAAAACAAAAAGCGTCTATATCTTATGTCAAGGTCAAAAATTCAGTAGAACTTAAAAGTTATTTTGAATCTTCAACAAAGATTGAATCTACACTTGTTCCAACCGTACGCCTATTCTAAGAAAGAACAGACAAGAACCTTTAGAAGGGTTAAATCTTTTAAATCATGTTTTATGTTACAATGTTTTTAGCTTATTTTATAGCTTCAGTGTGCTGTCTTGTGAAATTTTAATAAAAAAATATATACTTGATATAATAGATTACATTAAATCAGAATAATATATTAATAAAAAGAGAAATGTATTATTTGGTTATTTTGTATCCGTGGGAGAGCAATGGTGAAGCATATGCTGACGCACTAATTGGGCCAGCTCATCCGAAGTGATACCACGGGCTCTGTGAATATTCAGCGTGAAACGGTACTTGTACTGTCTTTCGCAAAGTGCTCTTAAAAATGCTGCTTATGTAATATAAAAAGTCGGCAACACAACCAATCCGCTGGCTGTAGCGCGGTTGTGCATGGGCGGCGCTGTTCTTTTACCACAAAGGAGACCCACCTGGTTCATTGTCCGCTATATTATAAAAAAATGTGGAATAAATTGATATCTTAAGAAATTTAAAAAATATTAATATTGTACCTCCATTTGTAACGAGTTCTTCTTTCTTTTTCTTCGCCCATATGTCGTGCGCGTTGTCAGCCAACCTTTCGGCCATGTTCTGCATTTCCCTCGAGAGTGTCAGATTTGTCATATCCACGGGATGCGGATTGTAATTGAACGGCGTTGCCGAGTCCTGGAAAAATAAAATTAATAATTAATTACATTAAAGAAATGAAGCGAAGAGGATAGTATTCAAAATATCTATTATAATCTATATTCTAATCTAATATTCTATAGTATTTAAAGCTTACCAAAGAATCCGGGGTTCTCTGGTAGCACAAACATAAAAGATTATACATTCCAAATTTTAAAAAGCGATCTTTGATATGTCTTATGAAATATTAAAGAATTACCATTCCGTCGTCCTTATTGCGTGAAAATAATAAAAAAACCTTAGAAATAGAGTGTAGCTATTTTACTAAATGTTAAATAAATAAAAATAATTTTAATATAATTTTTTAAATAATAATCAATGAAACTTAATCAATGAAAATGAGTATAATTATTAATTTTTAAATGAATATTGATGAATAATAATTTTTTTCATGTAGGCATTTAGTGTGTCTATCTTACAATCCCTGTCTTCGATTGCCTCCTCATGGAACTCCTGTTGTTGCTTGGAATGTCAACTTCAGAATGTTCAACGGACCAGCCGATAGCTAACAAAGCCTTCAGTGATTCACGGACAGGTTCCTTATAACGTTCTTTCTCCTGCAATAAGAATATTACACGTTAAAATAAAATAATATATATATACACACACACATATATATATATATATATGTGTGTGTGCTCCGTGGTCCACTATACTATAAAAACAAAAATCATAAGTGTTTATTAAGTTATAAATACTTACATAATCATTGAGCATGTTGTAGGGCTTCAATCGCGGATGCGTCTTCTGACTGTCAGACCAAGAGTCACCATAGACCCAGCCATTTTCGATTTTCCTAAAAAAAATTTCAATTATTAATTTCAAATGATATTATTAAAAATAATTGTGAGGTATAAAATTAATTATAACAAAATTGGGCTTTATTTTAAGCGAAATGTTATGAAAATTAATTCTGACCTTGAAGCCCAAGCATCATGGTAATGTTCGGAGAACTTCTGGACAATGGTGTTAAGATCATTATTGAGTGCGATTGAAGACGTATTTATAGGTTGAGGATCGTACTGCGGATTGTCCGCACCTAGAAAACCACAACAACCTATTAAAATTCAATATTAGAACAGCATAAATTTACTAGCAGATTTTTTTTTGAAAGGGCTATGTACTTCCGGCCATGCGGCCTTCACAGGTTAACACGGTTTTTTGGGGCGACCCATTACAGGCTCGCCGTGAATTTGATTTTTAGCCGCGACTACTGCAAGGGCGTCTCCTGCGAGACACGAACCTTTGCTTGCGCCGTCGCGGGATCATGGGCCGCCTGAGCTGTCGGTTGGAAGCTCAGGCGATTTTTAACGCGCTCCCTACACTCCATTGAAGGATGTGACGTCAGCTTCACAACAAAACGCAAAATTCAAGTTATTTAATCTTGTTTATTCGTATTGCAGCACAACAACTTTCCAAAGAGATCCTTAACATCTAGCAGTTTTAGGAAGATTGACTTTTAGCCGGCCTAGGGCCAGTATTTATTATATGCGTGAGTCACTATTACCATACGCCGATGCACCATTACTGATCGCGCCGACAGATATACAAATGGAATAAATATGTGTTTTATGACAACATTAGGTATGATTATAGGAGTAGGTACATTCCAAATAGTTTTAATGCTTTGATTTTTAAAATATATGTAATTCTGAAAGTCGATATTGTAAATAGTTGTATTGTGTTGTAGCTACCTGTGGCTTGAGAATCCTTGCCGTAAAATTCATCATCATAGTTTTTAGATAGAGAGTAATCCGGCGGAAGGGCGCATCCTGGAATAGAATTATAATTATTTTAAAATCTATTTTGTTTTATCGTCTGTTAAAATTATAAACGAACTTGGTTTAATTTTTTTTAAAATAGCAATTAAAAATGGCGACAAAAAAGCGTGTAGTAATTACCAATAGCAATCAAGCAAGGTAGTGCTTTTCCAAATAACTCCGGCTCATAGTCCATCTTGCTGAGGGAATCGAATATGTTTGAAAAGAGCATCATTGTTAGCCTCTTCTCTTCATCAGAAGATGAACCGTAGGCGCCTTGGCCACCTGTGCTGCCGTAGTATTTTGCACAGCGCTCATAATGAAGTGTCAATAGCTGAAATAGTAAATAAATTATTTTATTTCTAATAAAAGAATAAGAATTATATCATATATTTTGCAAACACTATCAAAATGTACAAACTATCCCAAATTCAAGAACTTTCTTCAACTTTTATATCTTGAGACTATAGTTTGTGTATATATACACTAAACATAACTAAATACGTGAAACGTTATTAAGAATCTTAAATAAAAAATGGTCAAAATAGGCCTTTATCTACTGTTGAATAATTAACAAGATA
Source organism: Delias oraia (assembly GCA_018230265.1). Taxonomy (NCBI): domain Eukaryota; kingdom Metazoa; phylum Arthropoda; class Insecta; order Lepidoptera; family Pieridae; genus Delias; species Delias oraia. The sequence continues at coordinate 4,374 of DWCF01007704.1, forward strand.
CCCTCAAAGCCACAGTGGTGTATTCAGACAGTCGAGAAACATCGACTGTGAGTTTTCTCAACAATTTGAGAAGCATAGAAGGCTGCATCGCGGATGTCAGGGCTACGAGGAAGTCCGACACGGCTTCACGCTGGCCTTTCGTCAGCATGCGGTTCTTTGATAGCCTGTAATAGTTTACAGTGGTTCGAGTCACGGTTTTAGAAAATTAGTTCTTTTTGTAAAATAAATAACTTTGAAAGTTGGCTGATATAAATAATATTTACTCAATTTCTATAATTTATTAATCAAACACAAAATCATCAATAAATCATACGCAGATCTATTTAAAGAAGTATTTTTTTATGGTATAGCGAACAATGGAGCAGGTATGACTCCTGTATGGTAAGACAACATCGCCGCCCATAGACAGCCGCGCCATAGTCCGCGCATTGGTTGTGTTGCCGACTTTTTACGACTTATCATTTTACATATTATTTAATATCACATAACATCTAAGCTCCTAACTAGTTATTGTTGTGCAAGTTTAATATAATGTAAAACAGATGCGAGCACTTTTAAGCTCGACAATTAAATTAACTTTATAATTTAACGTTTTAATTTGTATATTTGTATTACTTAAACAATAAAAAGATAACACATTCTTTAATAGTAGTAGATACTGACCTGTATACAGTGTGCAGAGTAGCATCAAGTAAGCTGGCGTAGTTCTCAGCTTCATTGTAGAAATACGCATGTTTAATGAGAAGTGGTAATATCGAGTTGCCGATATATCTGTTCATCGAGAGCGCCATATCCGATTCACAGCCATCGTTCTAAAGAAATTGTGATCTTATGAGATATAGTAGCAATTATTACAGGTCCAAAAAAATAATAATTTTGGATGATGAATAATAAATTTAAATTTTTTTAATTTAACAATTATTGGAATATGTTATTTATGAAGATTCAAAACTAGCAATTCTGAATAAGGGTGTTGGCATTTAATGATATGACTATTTGAAGATTATCAACATAATCACCCTATCCAACATTGTGGCGGCTCGTAAGTCCGGCAGGAAAGCTTCTTCCAATAGACGGTAGAACAGTTCTTGCGTTTCAATACCGTAGACTCGCTCCAAAAACAGTCCTACACTTTGTTTATGTCCTGGTATTAAACCGGATGGCATATCTGGAAATGAAATACGAAAATTTTAAAAATTATTTAAAACAAAATTTCTTCTATTTAAGACTAGGAAACCCATATTTGTTATTACTGCTTGAAACACAATCACTATTTAGATTTTATACTAAATAATATGCTTAAAGAACTGCGTTGTTTCTTTGTGTAATAATTTGTAGGTATATGTGAATTTTTTACTAATAAAGTACTCACAAATGGTTACAAGAGTCCAAGAACTCCAATTAAATGTTAGCCAATTTGATTACTGTTTAGAGTTATTATAAAATATAGCGATTCACATATAATAAAGAAGACGTTATGTGTAATTATTGTATTTCCACTAAAGTCAACTTTTTTTAATGATACCTATAGCGGACAACGGAGTAGGTGGGTCTCGTATATGGTATATGAACACCACCGCCCACGGACAACCGCGCTACAGTCTAAGCATTGGTTATGTTGTTGGCTTTATATATCCTCATTCACTCGGCGAAATACAGTAGAATTACTGTTTCAAGTACAAATGTATTCTGTGATTATATTGTATTTTATTGTTAATATTGCTGTTTTTTTATGGTTGGATAACTTCTCACCAGATTTAGGTCTTTCTTCTCCTGCAGCTGGATTATTGAGAGTGAATCGAAGACTAAGGACACCTTGAAGGTCTTCCAACGGAACAAGTGATCTTAAGATAGCTCGAGCCCGAAGCGATTCATTTTTGCCCTGAAATTTATAATAGTCGTTTCGTTTACCAATATCTCGCGTGACGATTGCGAATCAACCTTAAATAGCTCATTATAATAACTTTCATAGAATTAAAAACTTTTTGGAAACAATATTCCCTACATAATATTTGACGGATAGCCGTTTTATAATGAATGTAACACTTCCATAGTTATTTATAGATAAAAATGACTAATGAAAATTTAGATCTATTATTGTTATCATTAGGTACAGCAAATATAGAAATATGTTAAATATTTTAACAGATTTCTTCTCGACACTTTTATTTTATTTTTCACACAAAATTTGGAAATCCAAATTGCCTTTTTTGTAAATCGAAGAAAGGTAAAAATCGAAGATAAATCAGATAATACATCCAAGTAAGTTGTCAACAATTAACTAAACATTCAAATGGCCGAATTTGTCAGTATAATAGATAAGGGACATCAGTAACATAACGCTAAAAAAAAAATAAAACATATCGCGATACTTTTTGAACAGACTTCCCCAATAGACAAAAATTAGTAATGGAAGTTCAGATCTCCCATTGGAATCATTCGGAACAGCATATATAGAAATGTGTTGCAATCGTTGTGTCAGTCTTACAAGAGCAATCACAGCCGCATCAGGTGCACAGCGCCCCAACAAGTCCACGAGCGTACAGTAGAAGTTCAAGATGGCGGCGCCAGTGTCTATGTAGTCTTCATCTTCATCTGACTCCGGCAACGGGTGGCTAAACTGTTCACAGATATAATATATAAAATACTGTATGCATATCAGTTAGCTCTGAGAACTGGTAAACATCTATTGTACGTACTCCAAAATTTTAAGGATTGTCCAAGAAGGTCCAATCTATTTTTTGACGATTAAGCATTGACAAATAAATACAATTGTATATTTTCATCCTTAATTCCCCAATTAATATTTTTAATTGCCATATCAGTAAATCAATAATTTATATGTGGAATCGTTTGTTGGAGTTAGCAAATACAATATTAGAAAGCTATAATTCCTAAAGTGTGTTAAATTAATTTACTTAATAATTTAAACTTCATAGTAAAAAATACGTTGTAGCCAACAAATTTCCATTTTAATTTCGTATTCCAATTACATTTTTGGTATTTCCTTTTTTATATTAATACGTCAGAATAATATATAAAATATTAGCTATATTCTCTTTTTAATTTCTTCTATTCTGAACATATACATAATTAAAGCTAAATTAACGAAGAATGAATTTTCTTTTTTTAATACAGACAGAGAGACAACAGAGCAGGTGAGTTTTCTATATGGTAAGAGAACACCACCGTCCATAGAAAACTGCGCCGCATTCTGCGAATTGGCTTTTTTATTTTATTTTAATTTTAGAGTTTTACAGCAGCAGTCCGCGCAATGTTTGTGTTGCCGGCTTTATACGCCGCTGAAGCGGCACTTTTAAAAGCCTCCGATATCCTCATTCACTTAAAGAAACACAGTATAAGTACAGTGACACGCTGAGTATTATGTGAGCTTAGTAATTTTTTATAATTATATTTTGTATAATAACATAAAATTTAAAAATTCAGAGGAAACTCACACTAATATCTCCCTCCTGTTCCAAGTCCCTCAGTTTTCTCCTATCAGCAATCCTCTCACTCATCTTGTTGGCATCTACGATTGCCTTTAAGAGGCCTTCACCTTCCCCACGCAGCGCTGGCCCCAAACATTCGGGCCTTCTTATGAGAAGTCGGATTACTAAATTAGCATTCTCTTCCACGCTTTCACCATTGACCTGAAAGTCAAAGAGTAGATAAAGAATTAAATTAAGCTTGTAATATTTTTTTCTTCATAAGTAGAATACAAGTCTAGAGTGTAGTCTTGCTTTTTTAGCGATGTTTGATTTTGAAAATGGCAATATTTATTTTTTATGGTATAGCGGACTATGAAGTAGGTGGGTCTCGTATATCTTAAGAGAACAGCACCGCCCTTGTACAACCGCAACATAGCCGCGCTTTGGTTGTGTTGCCGGCTTTTACGCCGCTTAAGAATCATTTTAGTGTTCTCCGATATCCTCACTCACTTAGTGTATTGGCATATGCTGCAGCATGGCTCTCCTACTAAATGTTGGTATATAGCTAAATAATTTTAGCAATCAACAGAATATTACGAGGACTTCTGATTAAAATTACTTTAAATGTATTTATCTAATCACGGTGACTCACCCACACACAAAACCTGAGGAAATCTAGATATCTCTCTCCCTCCACTGGATCCCAACCCAAGTCTGGGTAACCTTTTTCTATTAGCTCAGAGTTGCTTTGAAGACCACAGCGAGATAGGTATACTGCTATCTTCTCTAAGTAGTGTTCCCTGAATGTTATGATTATATAATTAATAGATTTTTTAACTAAAATTTCAAAGTGTTGATACTGAAATTCTTTGGTTCGTTATGTGATGGCATCTGAATTAAGTTAGTTTATTATCTAAAGAATATTTTTGATTATTATAGAATAGGATTTTGATATATAAATCCCGATGACCAAAATACAATGAGTACTTACACTACTGCAGTTAGCATAAAAACAAAATAAGATACTTAAGATCTATTTAAAGCTAATTTTTCGGTATGCTGTAGTACAAATTATAATTTCATTGTTTTTTGATCTGTTCCTCTGTCTCTATATATCAACGTTAATCTTACCTCAGAGCCAAAGCTAACTCAGTATTCTCCATGAGACTGGAGTATGCTACGTCAAGAGGCGTGGATCCTCTAAGCGAAGGCCTGGACAGCAAGATGTTAGAATTCTCCAGCAGGAAGTCGAAGTGGTCAAACATGGCCTTTTGATTCTGTCTACCCGTACGACAGAAGTAGCATAAGAAACGACAGCAAGCGACCACCATTTCGTGGGATGTGTCCTGTTTGAAAAAAATTACATAGATATAATAAATACACTTACAATTAACTAAATACAATTACATAGATATAATAAATAAAATAAAAATTTGTTTATTTCCAAAGTCTTTACAAAATTTTCATGGCGCAGTCTTCCCAGTAAGTAATCGGTAGATACTTGTGTTGGGAATGATTCGCAGCTTCCCTTGTCGTATAAAAATAATACAGAAATAAAAATATAGAACTTAACATGAAAAAAAAATGTTATATTAATGGCTTTCTAGGTAAGCAGCGCGAGTGCATGTGTGTGTTTGTCAGTGTTTTGTGTGTGTAAATATTGAAAACATTAGCTATCCATCTATATTATATAATACAAGTAAGAAATAAAAACATAGTTCATATTGGAAGTTGTATTTTGTGGGTAATCAAAAAAATATTTTTAAAAAAACATTGTGCGTTTATTCATGTGCCGAACCTACAATATACATACATGTTGAGTTAAGCCTAATCAAAGACAGTTGCTTATATACTTAACGGCACATGGCCATTATTATTATCTTCGGATTTCATCTTTAAATGTCGAGCGGTTGTGGGTGGTCGGGCGAGGAGAATTAAAACCACTTTTTAAGGATAACAATATTCGATTATTAATTTAACACAAAAAAATATTTCATACGTAAAACATTAGTAGTCTGTTTATTATACTTTTTTACAACCATATTATTTATCTTTCCCTAATATTACCTTATTTTTAATTAATTGATTTAAACTATTTTTCTTTATTTTTTAGCAACGATATATAAAATTTTAAAATAAATTTGAGTAATCGTAGATTAACAATTATTATTATCAATTATTATTCCTCTAAAAGAGCTTAAATACCGCTAAATTATTTAAATTTCAATATAAATTATTCACTATTTAAGTATTTTAAAATTATATTTAGATTGATTCTTATATAATGAACCTGAAAATTTAAAAATAAAATAGATAAAGAAAATAATCAAATTAGAATTCTTATTACATCAGTCAGTAAATTTGGTTAGGTATTTATTTATTTTTTTATTGTATAGCGGACAATGGAGCAGGTGGGTCTCCTATATGGTAAGAGAACACCGCCGCCCATGGACAACCGCGCCACAGTCCGCGCTTTGGTTG
>DWCF01007705.1:0-10285 GCA_018230265.1 Delias oraia
ATAACTACAATAACAATATAATTATAATAATAATATAACTACAATAATAACATTTAAACCAATATATATTATTAAGCACCTATTAAAAAAAGTAAATTTATTATATTCCATTATAAACAAGAATCAAAGAAGCCATAAACGAAAACAATAAAATAACCTCCGCTGTAGCGTACAACAATACAAAACTAATATTAAATCTTGATTCTTTGTACAATTTCTTAAATCCTTCTTTACTTATATTTCCCATTAATATTCCCACTGCATATCCAGTACCTCCTAATATTAAAGAAGAAAGTGTATGAGATACAGCCAACCCTAAGGAGTAATCTTGATCTATTCTAGAAAGAATAATCATTACTAAAATAAAAGCTTCAAAAAAGATAGAAGATGACATAATAGTAGCAATATAAGAATATGTAAGAACTTGTTTTTTCTGTGCGTATAAAGACGAAGCAGTAGCTACAAGTGTCATTCCATAACATGACCCATAAGCAGTAAGACATATTAAAGATATTAAACCAATTGAAACAAGGAGATACGGTAAACTGTCATCAAAAGAAGTCATAGAAAAAGGGTAAAAATCTAAACATTTTAATCCCTTGATGGTTTTACAATATTTTGGTATTACAGAATTAATTGGTGATATGAATACAGGAAAAAGTGCTATTTGTATAGAAGAAAGTAAAAAATATCGAAGTGTTTACTTTTGTACTACAAATTTCCAAATAAAGAGATACAATCAACCTACTGAAGATGTAATAATTAAACTGGTACAGTCAATAGATGATCTTTTGTTTTATTTAAAACAATGTATTAGTTTTGGAGAACTTATTATTATTGACAGTTTAGATAGCCTTTTAGAATTTAACAGTCATGTTAAAATTAGTAGACTTGTTATTTATTTAAAAAAGATCATACAAAAATATAATTTAAAGGTGCTGGTAGTAAATAACACCAATCTAATGTTCTATGAAAAAAGATTGTATTTTTGTTATAAACTGGGTTTAGAATGGGAATACCAAGTCAATACGAAATACCATTTATCTGTAAATGGAAAAAATAGAAAATTAAAATTAGTAAAATGTCCAATAGATTTGAATATTGAATATTCTTTATCTATAACAGACAATTTAGTTAAATATAACAAAATTTAATAATACTTAAATATAACAAGATATAAGCTCTTTATATATTTTATATAGATTTATATATGTATTGTATTGTTTATAAATTTTTCATGTTTAATTAGAGAATATTTTTTTTGTTTTTTACAAATTTGGTAGGATTGTATGTTGATGTTTTATATTTGTCTTAATTGAATAACCTTAACTTACAATCATCTTTTAACATTTTGTTTATGCACATTTAAAGATTTATATCGCACTTTTTAAAATTTTAACGTACACCTTGTTTGTTAAAAACTACCCATTAAGATGATAAGATTGAAACTGTTGGTCAAGGATTTTCTCGTGTTAAAAGACAACAAACCTAAAAAAATAGAACTAGCTGGTATATGTCTAAGGAATAATAAAAAAACATTCACTTTTTTAGATTACACAGGAGAATTAGATATTTACAAAAAACTAGACTTTGACATTCCTAATAAAAGATGTATAATTTTCTGTAATACGTTTTATAGGAATAAAGTTCTATCATTATTTTGTACAGATTATAAAGTGGTTGATTTATTTGAAACAATATTCTTCACAATAGAAAGCATTACTTTAAAAAACCAGAATGTAAAAAACTAAACTGAAGTAAAAAAAAATTTAAAGTATAGGATTAACTAGTGATGTATGTACTTAAAATTAATAAAATTTTAAGTTTTATTTTTTCATAAATATGTAAACGTTATATATCTTCTTACAATTTTAAATAATACAGTCAACTTAGATTTTTCTATAAGCGCATTAAAAAAAATTTTTACAAAAATTTATTAATTTAAAAAATTTGCATAGATTTAAAAAATTGCATAGATTTAAAAAATTGCATAAAATTTTAAATGGTTTACTTACCAATTCTCTAACATTATAAAATCAATAAAAAGACAGAATAAAATATATGTGTAAAATAGACGCTTTACTTAGTAAAAAAATAATTTCTTTATAATCAAATTAATTTTTATTATAAGATGTATTATACTTTAAATTCTTTAACTCTTCTTCACATATCTTCTCATATGTAGGATCATACCCAATTTGTAAATTAAATCCATATTTCCCCTTATTCAATATTTCCTGTGTAAATTCAATCTTCTGTTTCTGTGCCAATTTTGGACCAATAAATGGACCAGTAAACTTTTTGTTAAGTTGTAATTGTCTACTTAAAGCATATAAAGAAATAGCAACCTGTTTAAGATTTTTTTGTTCAAATAAATCTACTGTTTGAAATAATTCGTATTCATTAATACCGTACTTCTTTAAACCATTTATAAAAGCACAAATGTTTTCCCTTTGTACAAAAAGTTGATTAGATTTTTTGTATTTAATGTCGTAACCACATACCTTATTTAACAGTCTACATAATACTGTACCATCTTTAAGAGCAGAATAGAATGTTTCTTTGCTTAAGTCTTCTTCAAGGATTATAGAAATCCAATTTAAAATTTCTTCCATTGAAGGGTAAAAATAAACAAAAATTTATAACCTTAAAACTCCTTTAAAAATATAATCAAATTAATTTACAGGTGTAAAATCCGGTATATGTCAAAACTATTAAACGTATTGGTAAAATTATTAAAACTAAGTAATATATGTAGTAAATTAGAGTAAGACAGGCAAATTAACTTATTTAATCTATTTATTTTATAAAAAATTATTATAAATAAGTGTTCTAATCAATAAATAAATTTTTAAATTTTTTTGTTATTATATTTTTCATCCCAATTAAATCTTTGTAAATTAATATTCTTTCCTCAATAGGTAAGTAAATTTTTATGTTGAAGAAGAACATCAGATTTCTTTCTTATGTGAAATACGATTTAACAATAAAACAATTGTATTTATTTTGTAAGCTCAATGAAAATCTGTATCTTTATGTAAAAAAACTTTTCAAGTAATTTTTACTATTTTCGTATTACAAAAATATTAAAGGAGGCAAATTAAGACATTTAAAAAATAATTAAGTTATAATATAGCTCATTATTTAGTTTAGAAATATTTGCTATATTCTTAATTTTTAACCCCCATATGTACACTAGAGAAAAGAAGATAGGTGAAGGTACATATGCCACTATCTATAAAGCATTTACATCAGACAATAAAGTAGTAGCCATTAAAAAAATAAAAAAGAATAAAAATTCTATAGGTAAAGATATTTCAGCTATACGAGAAATAAAATCCTTAAAAAAAATAAATAATAAATACGTTATAAGTTTAAAAGACGTTTTTATAAAAAACGACGATATACATTTAGTTTTGGAATATTTAGAAACAGACTTAGAACAAATAATAAAAAATAAAGATATTATATTTTTACCGGGTGATATAAAAAGTTGGATGATAATGTTACTAAGTGGTGTATATTCTCTTCACGAAAAATTTATAATACACCGAGACATAAAACCGAATAATATTCTTGTATCCCGAGATGGAATTATAAAACTGGCGGACTTTGGACTATCAAGATCAATAGGTCTAAATATGACATCACAGGCAGTAACAAGATGGTATAGACCACCAGAATTATTATTAGGATCAAGAAGATATGGACCATCAGTAGACATGTGGTCGATAGGTTGTATATTTGCCGAATTGATGTTGAGAGTCCCGTTTTTTGCCGGGGAATCTGATTTGGAACAATTAAATCTTATTTTTAAGGTGTTTGGTACACCTAAAGAAGAAGATTTTCTAGGTATAACTGAATTATCTGGATATATTAAGTTTAACCAAAAAGAACCGATAATTTTAGAGCATCTTTTTACTGCTGCGTCTGCTGATGCACTAATTTTACTGAAGAAATTTTTCGTTTTTGATCCAAATAAAAGAATAGACGTGTATTCTGCGCTCAAAAATGAATATTTTGTAAATCTTTCTGAGGCTACACTTCCTAAAAATCTACCTTTTTTTAAAAAATAGAAGAATTGATCAAACAAAGATAAATATATAAGCAAAAATAATTGCAATTTTTGACTAAATCTATAACTTGTTAGATTAACATTTAAACACGATAAATATTTAATTAAATGAATTTCTATAAAAACGATGAAACGTTTTTTATAAAAATAAAATATATATCCATCCCCCTTTTAATGTCAAATGATTCCAATCAATCGGCACACGAAAAATTATACGAATTGTTAGACGAATATTCCGAACTAAAAGAGCTTTATTTAATTTTTAAAAAAAATAAAAATCAACTTAAAGAAAAAGTAAAAGAATTAAAATATCTAAAAAGATAAGTTTATTTATTAAAAATTATTTGTAATTTGTTATTTAAATTATAGTAAAAAGTAATTTTTTTGTTATAAAATTCATCTAGGAGTATTTTACAAACTTTTTCATCTTTGTCTTTATTAATACCAAACTTTTCACTCATCAATTCAATAAATTCTTCATAACGATCAAAAACTTGTATAGAAAAATAGTAACTCAGTTCTTCTTTGTTTATTTGATTTTCTAATAGATCTTGCAACAAGTTTTTATATAAAACATCTCTCATTGTTAAACATCCTCTTAATAAACTGCTCAGTTTTTGTTCGGAATTTAATGTATAAATCTTACTTTTTGGTACCATATTTCTGACAAAAGTTTTGCCCACTTGTTTCTCTCCCAAGATACCAATTGACAAACTATTTTCACCAATAAAAATATTAAATTCGTTATTAAATATAGAAAGTCTATCGTCGCTCGTATCTTTTGTAACAATAAATGTCTTGCGACTTTTATTAGCATTTTCATAAAACTTAAGTATTTGTTCAACAGGAATGTCTTTTTTGTAATTCAATACCATGTAAAATGTTTTGCCCTCAAAAATATCAAAACTAGGAAGACTAAACACATCCCTTGGATCTACTACCAATAAAAAGATATCACAACTATCAATAAACTTTTTTAATGGATCAGTTTTTTCTAATAACGTGTCTTTACGTACTCTTTCATTGTTTTTTATGTCGTTAAGTCGTTGTAAATCTTCATCAGTCATAAAAATATGTTTAGGAATCTTAGCTTTACTTTTTCTTTTTAATCTAGATTCTTTTCTTCTGTCTTTTTCTTGTTTTCTAATCTTTTTAACTATTTTGTTTTTTTTACGTGTGCTTAGTCTTTTACTTTTTCTCTTTTTATCTACCATTTTGGGTGAAAAAAAATCAATAAAATTTTAAAACCCCAAAACCGATACAATGAGTTATAATTATATTTACAGTACAACTGATATTATTAAAAATCCTATGGATACAAATAATTATAAGTATGTTGTACTTCAGAATAGATTTAAAGTGTTAATAATTTCAGATGAAAAATGCGACAAGTCGGGATGTTCACTTTCTGTTAATGTTGGGTCGTTTGATGAACCACAAGATGTTAACGGTCTTGCTCATTTTTTAGAACATCTACTTTTTATGGGAACAGAAAAATATCCTGACGAAAATGACTATATGAATTTTTTAAGTATGCACAATGGTAACAGTAATGCTTATACTTGTAATGATTCTACTGTATACTATTTCGATATTAGTAATAAATATTTTGAAGGTGCACTAGATAGATTTGCGCAGTTTTTTATAGGTCCTTTATTTAAACAAGACTCGGTGGATAGAGAAATTTCAGCGGTGAACTCTGAGTTTTTAGGAAATGTAAGTAACGATAATAGTAGGCGACACAGATTATTACAATTATGTTATAAAAAAGAATTAGAAGAAAGTCGTTTTAATATAGGAAATATAAATACGCTTAGAATTGAAAACATTAGAGAAAAAGTTATAGATTTTTATAAGAAGATGTATATTCCCGATAGAATGGCATGTGTAATATACAGCAATAAGTCGGTAAGCGATATTGAAAAAATAGTTCAGATATTTAATAATGTGTCTTCTTTTAATAACTTAGATGTCATATATAAATGTATTTATCCTTGTAGTTTATACAATAAATATATCTCTAATGTTATGAAATCTAATTTTTATGCTTCTTGGAGTCAATATAAAGATGATATAGAAATTTTTGATGTAGATTACATTAACAAACTTATAAAACTAAAGAGTATTGAAGATACAAAAAGAATAGATATTTATATTAAAACCATACATCCAAATATATCTAACGTGTTATTTGATGTTCTTTTAGAGGATATTGTGAAAGAAGATCGTGGATTAATAAAAATTTTAAAAGATTACGATTTAGTTTACGACATAGATGTTTATATAAGACCTGTTAAATATTACGGTCTACTAGAAATTAGTTTATTTCTTACTGACAAAGGGTTTAAAAGCCCAATAAATGTTGTTAATGAAGTAGAGAGATATTTTGCAAATTACAAAATGTCGTTCATTGATATTCAAAGAGTTGTAGATCATAATGAAATTAATTTTAAATATAAAGAAAATGCAGATGTTATTGACATAATTGAAGAAATGTCGGATAACTTGATCAAAGTGCCTGTCAAAAACATTTTAAATTTCAATTATTTGCAAATTATACCGGAAAAAGAAATTTTAAATACTGTTTTATTGGATTTGAAACAGAGAAATAAGTGGATATTTTTTATTTCATCAAACGAATTTACACTTAATATGAAAGATCTAATCTTTAACATCGAATATGATAAATAAAACATTAATTTCTCTAACTTTGTAATAAAAAGCAAATTATTTGAACAATAAATTAAATTGCTGCCTTTTTAATTATATGTACTATCTGTATGAATTATAATGTAGAAATAACACATTTTTTTTGTAAATTTTTACAGTTTGAAAATTTACAATTTTTGATTTTAACAAAATCACTGTCATGACCATACGTAAAAAAAATTAAATTTACGAAACACTAATTATCAAAATAGTTTTCCTGATATATATATATCAGAAAAAAATTGTCTTTATTTATTGTATTATATTTAATTTTGTTAAGAATCTATATAAATATGTCTATTAGAAAATATTCCTTATTAAAAAAAGACAGTAATTTACTTACAACACCTAAAAATTAAAACCTTAGATGAATAAAAATGTTTATATCTTTTTATAAAAAATCTGATTATTCTGTTGTTATTATAATATAGTTTTTAACCTACATATATAAACCCTTTAATTAAAAAAAACCAAACGTATGTTAATTTTAAGTAATTGTTGCTGACTTGTAACATTTTACAATAATAAAATTTGCGTTTAAAAATTTAAAACATTTAGATCATTAAAATATAATGTTTTAGTTGAAATAAGATCCCAAACAAGTATCTAAATTCTTATCAAAAAAACATATTACAAATTTCATTTGCATGTTTAATATTATAAGACAGGCACCAATGTGATTAAAAAAAGAAGTATTATAAAAATTTTAAAATCTTATGGCATTTATTGTTTTTATAGTTTTTTTAACTCACACAATACGTTATCTTTATAATTAGTTAATGTATATGTACAAGTCATATTAACTTTACAAAACTTATACAAAGCGATAATTATAAACACTTAAGTTATTTAGGTTAGAATGCATGACTCATCGTTAGACGATAGCAGTTAATGCGTATAACAGTAAACAAAATTCATAAGATTTAAATATAAATTAATATTTTTTAATATGTAAAAATCAAAAATAGAACGTAGTTTGTATTTGTATTCCTACAACCGTAATGATCTTTGTGTTTTATACTCATTATACTGTCCAATCAACTAATAAGTTAAACGGTATTTATGTGCAAAAATATTTTTTTATTTGTAATCAAAAATAAAAAGAATTAATTACAAATTAAATACGATCTTATCTTTATAAATTTTGTATTACATAGTAAAATTAAGTTCATTACAATATACCTAAAATATTTTAAATTCTAGAAATTTAAGTTAAACTACTTATTTAAATACTATAAACAAAATCATTATTTTTTTAATCCAAAAAACCTATGTAAATAAGTATGATATAATTATTTTTTAAATTTATATTTTTTTGAAATAGTGTAGATCATTAAATTAAAATTTAATTTAAACTGAAAGAAACAATTTTATTTTGAAATAGATGATTTTAAACATTTAAATGCATAAATTTATCAAATATAAATTAAATTATTTAAAAATACATTAATCGTTACAAATAATACTTTAAATATAAAATACAAGCACCCAGATATGTATATATTTTTTTTAATAACAATTATTTTCACCGATAACAAAAAAAATACAAAGACAATCTTAGAATCTGTAAATTGTAAAAAAAATTACGTTTCACTAAAACATCAAAATATAAAAAATAATACTCTTTTTGTTGTGAATGGAATAAAAAACACAGAAAATAATAGAAACAAAGACAATTACATGCCAATGTCAGTTTTATGCGAAGGAAATGTAGTTGGCGAAAGATCTATTAATAATATGGAAGAAGCACCACAAGATGGTGGTAACACAAGAAGTGGCGAAACTCGAATCTCTGAACTTTTAAATCCAGTTGAAGATGATTTTATAAATATATATAATATTGAAGAAAGAGATGATGATACTTCGACAACAGCCTTTAATAGAATCACGTTGTGTGATATACTATTTGCTATTCCTTGTTTTTTGTTTTCAATGTTAATTCTTATGTTTTTAATTCTAAGATATTTTGAATTATCAAGAAAGACTGTGGTTTAGTATACTTTTGGTTATTAATTATGACATTAAATTATATTGTTTAGTCTAGTTTAATTATAACTTCTTTTTCTATGTAGTAAGTTTTTCAAATTATATATATGAAACATTAATGCGATAATTAGAAAAATATAAGAATTTAAAGGTTTAATTTAGTGATTTTATTAAAGTTTTTTTATTATTTAAAATTTTTACGCAATTAAGTTAAGTAAAAACGTTAAAAAAGTAATTTTTTTAAATTAAAATTGTCGTAGGAGCTCCGTGAACTACTACAAATTTACTCTTTAAAAAAAATATGTTTTAAAAATTTTAATAAATAACCCCAAGCAATGCAACAACAAAATAATAAATTCTTTGAAATCGACAGTAAACTTTCACCTTTCATCAAAAGAAAAATATTTTTATTCAAAATAAATAATCATAATAGACACTCAAATAGTCAACTAGTAAATAACGGTCGTAGCATGAAATGCTTAAGACAATATTTATTGCCCATCGATTCTAGATTTTGACATTATTAAGATAAAAATTGTTAAAAATACTTGGTATAACACAAATACTTTTTGAATAACTCAAAAAATTTTGTAAGTTAGGAAATTATATAAAAAAAAGTATTACCAATCGTTAGACATATATATTTTGAGTATAGTATTAGAAAAAAACAAAATTTGCTTACAGATCCTTTAAATTATATAATAATCTAAGTTAAATATACAACAAAAAAAATTGAATGTGTTAAAAATAACTACGAGTGTTGTTACAAGAACACCATTAAAACTTAAAGAATTATTTTGAGTGGTTGTTTTTATTAAAAAGTTAATATAAACAACCAAACAAATATTAATCATAATGAGACTTCTTCAATCATACCATCAAATTTGAATTACAATATATTTTTATAAAATAAAAAAAGTAAAATAAGAGATTAAACTTTAGCTTTTTATGATTTAAGTTCTAAAACACAATTTTATAAGCTCATTGACAGTTTCTATAATTGCAAGTAAAATAATATTATCACGTTGTCACTATAAGCAATGTATTTATTAAAATAATTTTTAATCGTAATTTTTATCAATACATACCTAATTTACGTTCTATGAGAATCAGAACTCTAGATTCTTAAGTTAATGTTTACTATTAATTTTTGTAAGTTGATGAAATCTTTTTGGCTTATGGTTAAACATAGAATAATACTGATTGGCTATATGGCTAGTCCACAAACAGCTCTAAAAAAATCTTTCATTTACATTTCGTAATCATAGCCTTATTTTTATTCAAAGATATGAACTTTATTTGGTTTTTTACACAATTGACTGAATGAGATAATTTTTAAGAACACAAGTTCTGTTTGAAGTCTTATTAAGCAGACTTTGGACCTGATCAAAAAAAAATACAATTAAAGCAAAAAATAATTTTTGAAAATATTTATTTGGTGAAAAAAACAAAAAAAATTAGCTGGCTTAACAAAAACTTTAATAAAAAACGTTAATTCACATAGAGAAGTTAAAA
>DWCF01007706.1:0-10284 GCA_018230265.1 Delias oraia
GCTATCCTATCTCTCAAGTTGGACCAAACTGCATATTGCGTGCAAATTTGAACGAAATCTGTTAAGCGGTTTAAGAGGCCATTGAGGACAAACATTGTGACACGAGATTTATATATATTAAGATTAAGAAGATAAAACAAAATTCTAAGAGAAACACAAATGTTCTCAATATTTTAACCAAAGACAAACATTGAGAACAGATTATACAAATAACAAAGATTATGAATTATAAATAGGAATGATTAAAAAAAATGGAAAATCAATGTACTTATAATAATTCATTTACAACTTTAAATTATTCATATGTTAAACATTATTTTTGGCAAAAGATAGAGAGATTACATTTTGAGGATGTAGGATGAGTAATGTAAGGAGGGAGAAAATCATACAAGGAGCGATAAAGTTTTAAACAATATTATGTATGTGTATAGTATGTGGTCAAAGTTTTCATCTTCCTGCCCACACTAGCAGAGTGATTCTGGATCCTTAGTGCAGGTAGCTCGCTCTCCAGCTCAATTGCAATCTATCATCATCATCATGTCAGCCATTAGATGTCCACTGCTGGAGATGGGCTTTCCCCTTGGACCTCCATGCATACCTAAAGGAGGCGACTTGCATCCTGCATGCAAACCTATGGGAATGTTCAAAACAAACTATCTAATTTTAACATTAGGCAGTGCGCTACTGCAATTAACTTTCTCAAGTTCGGCTTGAATTTGTTTTAATCTTGCCTTGGCCAGGGTTAAAGAAGCATTGGTAGCTCTCATACTTTCCTGAAACAAAATTGCGAAAATATTTCTATTAGGTACTTGAAATATGTGAGATTTTTACTATTTGCTTTGTTTCCATGAGAAAGCCATGTTGAAGCATTTGCTGATGGGCTATTTGGGCTGGCTCGTCCAAAGCGACATCGGGCTCGCTTACTTACTTATATGCTTAAGTAAAAATGCGTAAAAAGCCATCAACACAACAAATGTGGAGGCTGTGGGGGGATTGTCCATGCCCAGTGGTGTTTTCTTACCATATACAAGAGACCTTCTCTGTTGTCTGCTAGACCATACTTTTTTTCTTAAAAAGCAATTAATTTTTTTTTTAATAATTGGAGATGTGTTATTTTATCAGCTGTTTCACATGATGAATGAAAACAATTTCACTATAATTTTCTGAATAAAATTCTAAATATTTGTCTTTGAGTTAAATATATATCACCTGTACATTGAGTAACATTTTATCTGCTTTTGTTAGTTTATCAACAGCCAATTCTGTGGTCTGTCCCACTAAGCATTCAAGTGATGCACGTAACGATACATTGCTTTCCCCTGAAACAAATAATAAATTCTTTAAAATTGTATATAAAAAGAATCTACACAACAAAAATTACTGGTTTCCTATTGGGTATATAAATAAATAGCGTAAAAATTATATTTATTAAGCTTTAGATTTACTTTACAATGAGAATATAAAATAATAATATAGTCTTATAAACTCACATAGTTTTTGATGAAGAAGAGAGTTATACATCATCTTAGTGGGTGACTTTGGTGGAATCATTGATATGTGTAGAGGAGAATCAACCTCAATCCTTGTTGTTTGAGCAGGAAGCTTTGATTCTGCAATAAAATATTAAATTTAAATTAATGATATTGTATGATACAAAATACAATTGAATTGTTCTAAGATGTATATTAAATAATAGGATGTCTTACCATCGTCAGATTCAGGTGCTTCTCCTGTTATAACGAAACCTTTTTTACTTTGCGATGCATCCTTAAAGTTAAAAAACATTAAGATTCCATGACAACTTTTAAGCATAATCAAGGCAAACTTACAGGAGACTTTCCTATTTCGATTTCAACTTCAGAATCTGATTCGGAAGCTTCACCATCAACAACATTTGCTACTTTCGACATGTTGAATGTTTTTCTATTTTCTGATGAATAAATATTTGAAATATTTACAAAATTATATCCATTATACGATGCAAATTATAAAAAGATCTCGTACTTTCACAGAATATATGATTGGTTTTTGAAGTTGACAATTTTATCTCGGGCTTTGAGTGCGGTGACCGAATAGAGACCACTTTACAACTGTCACAGAGGCCACAAAATAATAAGATGAAGAAGACCGAATCAAGAAATGCCCTAACGAAAATAAAACCTAACACTTCCCACTCCGCTGTATCATGTAGCTTGACTGACCGTGATGTTTAGAGTAAGATATATAGTCTCAAACTTCAGTTACCATAAGCCTATAGTTTAATGATAAAAATTCCTAAGTAACTTACATCTATGATAAATATATTTCAAAGGATATTTAATTTCTCATTTCTTCAATAAAAGATAAACTTTGTTTTCTTATCGACTTAACTTGAATTAATATGAAAGAAAAAAGATACTGCATATACAAATAATTACATAGGTTGAATAAAAAAATCTATAGCTTTACAGCGGCAGTCCCCGTATGCCACATATTTTTTTGTTTGTTCTTATTTTAGAGTTTTGGTCGTGATCACAATTTTGCGAGTGTCAGTATAATATTTATATAAATAACGATAGAGATTCAAACAAAAAATAAACCAATAGAAATAATCTTCATAATTTTTCGCTGAATTATTTTTTAGTAATTTTTTAATAAGAATAATATTTTTTTAAAGACCTTCGTATTGAGGCACTGAGGTATGTCGGACGAAAAGACGCTGCGTTGTTTTTCGAACGTTACCCAACCGAGTTGGATTTGGTGTTTGACCTCTTTCTCGAAGTTGGACCTACCTAATTGGACTACTTGCCTTAGGTAGATATATGAGTCGAGAACTTCGAATACCAAGCATAGCTTTCGCCTTGTCCATGTTCATTTTCAGGCCTACCCTTTGCGAAACTCGGTTGAGGTCTTCGAGTATCATGCTGAGTTTCTCCATCGACTTTGTCATGACTACAATGTCATCGGCAAACCGAAGGTGAATTAGCAAGCTAAAGTAGCAATAAGCATGCCACATTGCATTGAGTTCTTAATATACAGGCGTAAACCAATGTTAACATATTCAACAGATTATCAAAAGACTATGTACAGCTACATCTTTTATATAATCTGTAGTTTAGGTATCGTACTCATAAAACGCGGCAAATATGAATGTAAACATAAAAGTAAGAGCATTGAGGGAGAATATAAAGTTTAATCGCTTTCACCTGGATGTTTGTCGTTCCACAACTTAGCGTTTTTAAGACATTTTGTGACGCGCATCACCTCTCTGTAGATCCAGCTTCCTGCAGAGATATTTCCAAACCAAATCGACTTTTTAACCTTAAAAAAAAGAGGCAACGCAACCGTGCCGTGACCTTGCAAGGGCTAGGGATGTCAACAGGCGGAGGACTGTTTCTACTACGCGAGCCTCTTGTTCGTTTGCCGCCCTTTCCATACTAAAAATGAACTGTAAATTTCTATTTTCTATTAATTTATCTAATATTACTAGGAACTAGTAAAACACGAAGAAACATGAAGAACTGTTTTTACTATATTTAACATGGACGTGTTCAATTAACACAGCAATAAATTATTTACATTATAATTATAAATATACTTTTATCTACAGAATTCTTAATATCGCTTCGAAATTTTAACACATCGATGAGTGTCCTTAACATGTATAATTAAGTATTAATTTTGGTTGTCATTTATAATTAAACATTTATCGGACATTCATAACAATAATAATAATTCGGTTTTATTTTAAAATATTACGAAATAGCAATAATAAGAATTCTCATATTACAGATTAACAAGGAGCTCATCGAATTTATAATAATTATTTTTTTTAAACTAGTTTTATTTATTTTCACATAAAAAATGGTGTATTTATAGTATCTGAGATCAAATAGAGATTTTTTTACTAAAAATATTACCAATTTCTATAGTTAACGTTGCTTGTATATTTATTGTTGCAAAATGAAGACAAAATATTTTAGGAAACATTTTATAAGTATGTCACCAGAATATTCTATATTATTTTTCTATTCAAACTCAAATTTTCCTAATTAACTGTAATAAATATCTGTAAACAAATATAAAAACACACCCGTGGGAGATTCATGCTGAAGCATATGCGGCCGCACCAATTGGGCTGCCTCATCCGAAGTGATACCAAGGGCTCACAGAATACTCAGCGTGAAATGGTACTTATACTTGAAACGGTGCTTCGACTGTGTTTCGATAAGTGAGTGAGGATTGGAGAACCTTCAAAATGCCGCTTAAGTGAGGTAAAAAGCCAGCAGCACAAAAGTGCGGAATGTGGTGCGGTTGTCAATGGGCGGTGGTATTCTCTTACCATATATGAGACCCACCTGCTCAGTTGTCCGCTATACTATAAAAAAATAAAAGAAAAAAAAAGATTACAGAGCTAGTATGTTTTTATAGTATAGCGGACAAAGAAGCAGGTGGGTTTCCTATACGGTAAGAGAATACCGCTGCCCATAACCAACCGCGCCTCAGACCCCGTTTTGGTTGTATTGCCGGCTTTTTACCCCGTTTGACCGACATAATTTAATTTTTAAAATGTCATTTAATCCATAGGTTATCTTGCTTTCATGTTTCATTTGAATGATTTATGTGATATTGAAATATCCAAGTAAAATTTATCTATGTTATATGACAATAAAACTCAATTTAAATAAAATTTTCCTTATACACCATTTTTCACATGAATAACAAAAATGTGATAGTCTAAATAAATCTATTCTATTAAACTTAAATAGAATTTCAAAATGTACGTTCACCTATAAAATGTCGAACTATTTGTAACAACTTCCGGCTAGTTAAGAGTCGAAAAAATACATTGTTTTTTATAAAACTAAATATATTCTTAATAAATAGTATTGGTAAGTTATATTCTGTAGAAGCTATGTGTTTTTTTAATTCTATATCGGACAACGGAGCAAATGGGTCTCCTATATGGTAAGAGAAAACCGCCGCTCATGAACAACCGCACCACACTCCGCGCATTAGTTGTCTTGAAGGCTTTTCACGCCACTTATGCGGCACTTTAATGGCCTTCGATATCCTCAATATGCGAAACACACTACAACTAGTGTTTCACGCTGAGTATTCTGTGAGCCCGCGGTATTAGAGACGAGCCGGCCCAATCAGTGCGTCAGCATATGCTTCAGTAAGGCTCTCCCAAGTTAGGATAATTTCATCATTCTGACAGTGAATATCTCGTTTCTCTATCATTTTCATCCAAAACAAACAAAAGCTATAATAGGCTTTTTTATGTGCTATAAAGAAATTCCATTTTTTGTGAATATTATGGTTTTTCTTCAAAACACTTCTACAAAAACATTTCTAATTATTACAGTTTTATTCATTAAGATTGAACTTTAACGTACTTCTTCAAAATTCTTTGATTTATTCTGAATAAACATAAATAAATTTTAAATTATATTCCATAATTTGAAATGTTGTTTTACAGTGATAATGCTATGTAGAAAGCTATGTCGAAGCAAAATTTAATAATATTACAATTACGTAAAATACATCCACATAAAAAGAATGTACACAAATCTGTAAAAACAAACGAAATAATATTTAAAGACTTCACTTCAGGTGACTGTAATGACGATGAAAATGACACGAATCACGATATTCATTCCAAAATAGTTAAAATGTACAATTAAATGATAAAAATCATCAATGTCAAAATGCGCCATAGACAAACTAAAGGAAAACTAACATTCACTCTAAAACTAACATTCACTAATATGTAATACAATAAAAGCTGCCTCTTCACGGATCCTACTTTTGTGGACAAAAATTGCGACCAAAGTAAAAAAACAAAAACAAAAAAAGACCAAAGTCAAAGGATGTTATAGGTACCTTGTAATAAAAAACCTCTTTTTGTGAGCCTTCCAGCTAAATGGTTTCATACGTCTCCCACGTAGCGAGAGGCGTCGGAATGAAATACTAAATTTATTCGCCGGACCGGTGTCTTAAAATTGTCGCACCCCTAGATTAATCAGAGTGAAACGATACCGGCGTTCCTTAAAAACCAATGAGTTTACTGTGGCGCGGTTGTTCATGAGCGGCGGTGTTCTCCTACCATATAGGAGATCCACCTGCTCCGTTGTCCGCTATACCATAAAAAGGTGAAGATAATTTCTAATAAATATGGTCAAATACTTTTAATTATTTTTAAATAAACTTTTTTAATATATTTATTTTTATTCTGTCACCTAGGAACTTATAATAATTTATTACCATTCCTTATTCACGATTTTCTGTATTCGCGTTTTATCTACGAAGCATGTACTCCGCGAACAAAGAGCTTATCTGATACAATTTGATTCTCCTAACGGATTCTAAATGAAACTATATTTTCAAATATATCAAGAAACTTAAGCTAAACACTAGGCCTAAAGGTATCTAAACACTGAGAATTACGCCCATTTCTCAGTCTCTATAAAAAACAATATTCCTAATCTGTAATAATAATAAATTAACTAAAACTTCTAGATACTAATATATTTATCAATTTTTATCGATATATGAACCAAAAAAAACACGAAATTTCTTCACATAACAATTATTTAAATTAGTTTCTGACAGCTGGACTGAATAGAAAATCGGCTAATCTTCATGAAACGAGAATAAAATTACACATAAAAATATTCACACATAAAATGTTGATGTCAAAGCGCGATGACATCATTAATCACTAATTTTTATCGTTAAAAAA
The DNA here is from genome assembly GCA_018230265.1 of Delias oraia. Lineage (NCBI taxonomy): Eukaryota > Metazoa > Arthropoda > Insecta > Lepidoptera > Pieridae > Delias > Delias oraia. The sequence continues at coordinate 6,725 of DWCF01007706.1, forward strand.
TTAAAAAAAAAATCATATAACAGTAATATATTTAAGACAACTGGACCGTCAGTAAAAAGGAATCGTTGAGAAAATCTTCAAAAGTACTCGAACAATTTTAATATTATATATATATATGAAAAATATTTAAACCCACAAAATTACTTAGTTTTATACTACATAACAGTAACGTACTACAGTTTTCTGAAATACTATGTACCGTAAATTAAAAGAAGTCGTTTAGCAAATATTAAAATCACTCAAGCAATCATTATAAAACTAAAATAACATTATATTCAAATACTACTTTAAATGTGACAAGAAAATAAAATGGCGGCCCAGTCGTCATCATCATCAGCCTGTCAAGTCCAATGCTGGACATAGGCCTCCCCCAAAGACGCCCCAAAAGATTTTGAGCGATCTGGATCCAGCGGTTGTCCGCGACCTTCTTGAGATCATCTTCGCATCGCGTGGCGGGATACCCTACTCTGCGTTTTCCGGCACGCGGTCGCCACTCGAGAACCTTTCTTCCCCATCGGTTGTCGGTTCATCGAGCGATGTGGTCAGCCCATTGCCACTTCGACATACTAATACGCCCAGTCATACGCTTGCGAAAATAAAAATTTACACAATTAACAAAATTAATTAATAATCCGTCGAGTTGCGGAAACCAGCCCGTCATAAAATTATAAATTTACGAGAATAGTCAATTAATCAATTAAAATGTAATGTAATGTAAATAATTATAAAAATTATTAATTATAAATTTATGATAAATAATATATTGCTTTCGAGTGAGTGGCGATTAATTTTTTAAATTATATTACATTGATATGACAATAATTGCATATTTTAATTAATAATAATTGATTGCTTTAAATTACTAAAAATTAACACAACTATTATGCAGATATGTTTTATGAACACGAATTATCTTTATATACAAATAATCCAAGATGAAACGTATATATTTTGCGTATTACGAGAGCCATATAGTGGTTTGATAGGTCTACTATGAAGCGAGAGGTATCGGTTTCGAATCCCGGCCCGGACAATTATAATTTAATTTATTCGGTCTCTGGAAGGGCTTGACAGTGACCGGACGAGTGACTGTCGCACCCGAGGTAGAGCCACGCTGAAGCATATGCGGACGCACCAATTTGGACCGACTCGTCCGAAGTAATATCACGGGCTCACAGAATACTCAGTGTGAAGCGGCACTTTTATAATATTTCACAGGGTGAGTGAAGATATCGGTAGCCTTTAAAAATCCCGCTTAAGTAGCGTAAAAAGTCGGCAACACAACCAATGCGCGGAATGTGGCGCGGTTGACCATGTGTGGCGGTCTTGTCTAAACATATACGAGACCCACCGGCTCCGTTGTCCGCTATATATAAATAAAGTAAAAAACTTTGTGTACTTAGAAATAGTTTCACCAGACAAAAGCTCTATCTGTGGCTAGTTTAATTTCACAGCAATATAATTCAAGTTATTTAAGAATTACTTATTAATTATTACAAGAATTTGGTTCACTATTAATAAATTTGTATGAAAAGGACAGTTGTTTTTCTTCTCTTGTCAATTCTGTTGACAGTTATATCTGAAGTATTACTAAACGTCGAGATAATTGACATAAATTAGCCGAGAAACAAATATTTTGGTTTTACATTGATAGTTTGTGCGGTAAAATATTTTTTCAAATAAAAATCGTGAGTCAAACAATTACTTGTCCGCCCACAAGCTTTGCTGGGACACGAGTGGGTTGCCGACCTTTTAGGATCAAGTTTTAAAGCCAAGTGATTACACAGAGTCGTGTACGGCAAAAGGTTGCTTAAGAAACTCATATTTGTTACACGACACTGAGGTGATAATGATGAAATGATATGGCCAGAAGACCATGTATTTAAGTATATTCGATTTTGTGTACTTCAAATACACCTATCAAAAGATACATCTATTATATTTTGAAATATTCGGATTGCAAAACGTACTCAAAAATTCTTTGTCAATTTTAAGCGATTATATCAAAAGAATACCCTGTTTCACGGTAACAAACAAATAGGAATATTTTTAATACTAAAAATGCGCGAACTTTAGCCACTAATTCAGTGTCATTAATTAAATGTTCCATAATACTTATAAAATATATTAAACTACTTTTAATTTAGAAGAAAACTCTCTGAAAGAAATATCTTTTAGTAGCGCAGACATTTGCTGTCTGTAGGTACGCTATGTTATTCTATCTCTTATCTACAATCTTTAAAAACGGCATGTTTTAAATTTTATCTATGACGCAGCCGCGGTGGCGGTAAATCGACTACTTTAAAAAAAAAAACAACACGCTAAACCATTTCCGAAAACCGACACAACTTTGCATACTCAACTATTTATACTGATTTATAATTATTTTATTAGAAAATTCACATACGACAACGAGGACATTCTAATATTTTATTAATATTCCCAATTGGACAGATAATTGCACACATACACAGCCTGGCAAAATACAGACGAAAACAAAAATTATATCTAACAAAACACTTTTAATTGTCATAGTCACGAATTGTTGTTACTGCGAGAATTTGTGCCATTTTATCAACCACAGATCACATAACCCATAAGAGCCCATTTTCACACCAAAAAGGTCGACTTTGAAAAACATACAACTATATTTTGCCAAGTTATATATAACATTTATAATATCCATAGCAACATGGGGTTGTCCAATCAGCAATGGAACCTAATTAATTTAATTACGGTGTTCATCAAAAACGTTTTAAGATAATTTTTACAAGGCAATATTTTGGCGATACGCGCAATACGTCCTACGCTCTAGATTATTTATGAATTATCGAATGTCTGTGGTAGAATAGACAATTTTCAATGGTAACGCTGAATAAATGAATCTAAGACTCGACAAGGCATACCGCGCCTATTAAATAATAATATATGAATAAGCTAAGACTTTATTACACAGTCGCCACAGATAATATGTACTATGGTAAACATTTCAAGCAGGTTACTGTCAAAAAATTTCATAAGTTTTTTTATCTGTACACAACCTCTCAATCCCATAGAGGTTATTGCGAGTGGTGATGAAACCATTGAAAAAAAATTCTTATCAAGGATTCAGAATCATTTACAGATCATCAGGAGGACTTACGAAAATAAATGAAATATCATATCTCTAGGAACAATATAAATCACGTGACATCTTTTTTCATGATATTTTGGACATTTATATATAGATACTTGATATTTTAGATAGAATAATAACCCAATCTTATGTCAAAGATTTCAAGTGACAAGACGTGTGGCCACTTGAAACGCAGTGGCGTAGCGGCAGGGGCGAGCGGGGCCGGGAGGCAAAACACAGTAAATAAAAATATTTCTAGCATTTCATTACTCTTGTGATAAAAACTGGGAAAATTCTTTCTTTGAATGATATTTCCCATAGGGAATTCCCCGTATTTTATTATGCTTGATTACAGCAGCTGTAAAGTGTTATTGATGGATCGTCAGTACTCTTTCTACAATTTTTATTTTAAATCCAATCTGTATTATACAAATAATGAATATTC
>DWCF01007707.1:0-10274 GCA_018230265.1 Delias oraia
CGTAAATTAATTATAGTGACTTAATAATATTAGTTATTTATACAATTATTATCTCATGACTTAAACCACAGAAGCAATCACTGTGGTATGCGCACGCGATGGTACCTCTTTGTGAAATTAATATCAGTTTCTAAATGAGTGTCTCGCATAGATATTTTTGTAAGGGAAAATTTGAACGTTTGAGCAAATTTCCATACCGTTCCAACTGTCACCAGTCCTTGAGTTATTTTATTTCCCCAACCTTGAAAAGGTTATGATAGATGCTATAGTTTAAACGAAATATAATGGCTTTAGTTTTATTTTTTAAAAATTATTATTTATTACTATAAAAGAGTTAGCATTATGAAGTCACGAAAATATTTTCTATACCGTCTGCAAATATCCAAATAAATGACTGAAATCTAAAAAAAATAAGTTTATGCTAATGACGTTATTTCAATTCGATAAAAGGACATTTTATCTGATCTACTAGCTGCGCATACTAAAAGAAGTGTAAACTAATTAAACATACGGAATATCGCATTTTTATCTTATCTTGATTTCTCCTGCCGTCTCTATTGTAAGTATGAAAACTTATAGCGAATGTAAGTGTGTGTCCTTAAAAGGATTGTTCTCATAATAATGTTGGATGCACTAGTAAAAGACTGAGCTTGAAGTCTGTCTGCGTTCATTAGTGAGCCTTTGTCTTATTGACACATGAACACACTTAACATAATGCCATTTAGTACCTTAAGTTTTTAACACATTTATCTAATGATCGTAATGAAATTAGATTATTGTAATATTTCAAAGATTTATTAGGACTGAATCAACGCATATCGTAACATTTTTATTTCAAATCTACAAATAAATCAATAAATTGATTATGTATTTCTAATTTTACATATAAAGAGTCCATATATTGGTAAAATAATATAAAGTAACAGTAAAAAGATGCTACTTATTGTAAAACACTATTCTAAGAATTTGTTATTACTTTTCCAATGTATTCTCGTTTAACCGGCACACTTGCTAACCATTTTAGTTGTAGTTTTACTAGAATCGTAATAATCGTTGCATCGGCAATTTCCTTCAACAATTTATATAACATTAGGTGGCTTGTGACTAATACGATAAGCTTTGTTTTTGAAATAAGTGGACGGAGCCAACGCTTATGCTACTTAATATACTATTAGGAACGTCAGTGTTTATTGGTATTTTTCTATTATAAAACAGATGAGAATATACAAGGAAAGGGGAATTCATACTTAATAATTAATAAGTCATAATTAGTGCACCTTTATAAATGTTTCGTTTGAACTTATTGAAATGAGAAGCGTTGTTACAAATGCAAAAATAGACGCCTACTCTCTCGAGAGGTGCAATAAGATGAAAAGGTGCAATGTTTCAAAACAACAAGTTCTGTCTGATTAGAGCGAGCTTTTTGTCAATCTGAGTGAAATGTATGGCGTGCTCTCAACAAAAGAGTATTTTGAGATGTACTCGCGAATGTCATTATTATAGACGCTACAAAAATAATAAAAAATAATTTAACACATTTCGTGGAGTGAACAGTGTGAATTCATTTTTACGCCTCTTCCCACGCCGTCTTTCCCATTACTAACTGTATCCTCCCTTGTTTTTCTTACAACCTTCAATAAATTCTTGAGTTTGTCATGCTTATAATAAATGCAATAAGTATGATAAAAATATTGATGATTTCACCAGATATATTTATAGACAGGATACATGAAATCATACAATAATGTTTTAATTATTAAAGTCAGTTAGTAAATTTATCTGAGCACAAGTTGTAGGCGGTAAATTATTTTTCAGTTATGATTTCCACTACAGCAAAACCAACGCCAGATGTTATGATTTCAAGGGCTTTGCTTTATTTTAAAACTTTTAAAATGAATGACCTACATGAGTTACGTCTATCACACTATGTTTATGCTATGACAACAGGACTGTGTTACATTCCTAAATATACTATAATATTAATATAAGTTCGGTAAAATTTGTCTAGGCATTTAGAACGTTATCCATCGACATCAGGTACTAGACAAAACAATGATTTCTTATTTTATGAATCAAATGGCAATTAAAATAAATTATATAATAATATATCTTGTTTAATCGTATATGAATAAATTGATTCGGTTTTTGTTTAAGTTTATGATTAGTCCACTAGGTAGGTACATTATCTGTTGATAACGTGAAGATTACTTACCTTGACTGTTATAATAAGGTACGTCTTTCTTAGTTAAGTAATTTAATCAAATATGTTTTATACCCCTACGTTAAATATCCAATGTTATAATATAAAAGCGATTGAATTCAGCTATTTTATCGCTATATTGAAGGAGTGTTAGAAAAATTCTATAAAGTATAGAAAGTGTAACAGGCAACTGAACAGTAGGAAGCGTAACAGTTATCACAATATATTAATCCTATAGGCCCGAAATTTTTGCCACTGCTTTGACATCTGGAGAAATATGTTCTATTTCATTACTGTTTTTACCTAGAATTTTATATATGTATATATAATAGGCATATGTCTTGAATAAACTTTAAGTTGGGAAATTGTCACAAATATTTTAGTACGTGTTACAGTGAAATAAATGCAATAACAGAGTGCTAACAATGCTTATTAGCAAAGGGACCATTTCGTCCCTGTGTCTCCTGCTATGTACATCTCTTCACGCACAGAATGTTTTAAGACGTAAGTATAACTAGAGGTTTAATATTATTAAGCTTATGCCGTTACCAAATACTAACATATAAAGGTATGAATGGTGGCCCATGTCCAGTGGACGTCCTATAGATGAAGCGATGATGATGATATGCTGAAGCGATATAAACATAATTTTGTTTGTAAAAATATAAAAGAGACATGTAATTTGTAATAGTGGAAAAAAATTGATTAATTCTCTTCAGAAATATTGCTACAGCTACATTCTAATAAAAATAAAACATTACGTTATTTAAACATATCGAAACTGATTTCCACACTGAAATGCTTAATGTTTGTCCGGGAATCGAATTAAAAACTTTTCACTCAACCTATATTGAATGTAAGACGCGTAACATTAATTAAACGCCATGTATATATAGGGATGTGTCAGAAATGATATCATTTTTATTATTGACAATCAACACGTTATCCTCACAGTTATTGAAATCAATTGATTTAAATTGTGCTGTGGGCCTCTAATTAATGACAAATGATTTGAATGGTCTATATCAAAATCGAATTATTGTGGTTACTTAGGTTGGCTATAAATTAAACCGGTTCAAATTGCTATTTATTTATGAAAAGTGTTTAGATGTAGTCTAAAAATGCTCATCTCTAAGGATTAACTATAATTAGTATTGAAAATAATACTAGTATGTTTATATAACGTATAAAGAATAACAAGATTTCAAAAACATAAAATTTATGATTAAAAATGGACGTAGTATGGGCAATAAAGTGACAAATATTTTCTAACATAATTTATTCATGCAATTAATTTATCACAAGCCGAAATAACTTTTATAAAATAGCAAAATAGAACAATCGATCCGATCAAAGTATTTATAACCAACAATAAGTATCTTTAATTTTTACCTTTTTATGTTATACCGGCTAGCGGATTATGGTAAGAGAACACCGCAGCCACTGGACAACCACGCCACAGTCCACGCATTGGTTGTGTTGCCGGCTTTTTACACCACTTAAGCGGAATTTTTAAGGGTTTCCGTTATCCTCACTTAGCGAAACACAGTAGAAGCACCGTTTCAAGTACAACTACTATTTAATGCTAAGTATTCTGTGAGCCCATGGTATCACTTAGGACGAGCCGGCCCAATTAGTGCGTCAGCATTGCTCACTCACGGGTGACACTATTAAGACACTCGCTCAGCCACTGTCAAGCCCATCCAGAAACCGAATAAATGATAAAATAAATTATAATCTTCACCGTTATTCGAACCCCATACCTCTTGCTTCATGATACACGTGCCGTTAAACATAATATCAATAATAAAATGAATTTTCCTAAAACAAGTTTGCCTTACTTTTTACCAAACCTACTTCTACCTACTTCTTTACCAAAGAAAGGGCAGTAAATATAGTATACAATTTACTTTTATGCATAATACTTTCGCCTTAATTAATTTAAAAATATCTAGGACGAAAAATAAAATTGTAATGCATAAATAATATTATTTTACAAAAGTGATATCCATATAAAATCGATTGTATTAAAACTGCCACGATAGCTCTAATGAATTAGTATTAGGTTCAATGCGTGCGCAGAAAGTTCAACTCAGTCGAATCCCTATAAATTATAAAATAATGTTTTGATTAATAAGGCAGAGGTTGTTTGCCCGCTTGACTTTAAATAGATTACATTAAATGAGCAAGCGGTCAGAACAGATGTAGAAACTAATCTATATTAAATTGAGCTATCAGTAAATATATATGAGTAGGTAGTGAAATACTATTTTATGTCTAATTAATATGGCACATAATAGCAAAAACCGTATTACTTAATATCATTAAGTAATACGTCTAAAGCTTATTGAAAGCTAAGTCTAAGCTTAAATTATTAAATAATTAATATTTATAAAAAAATACTTTAGAAAGTACATCCGTGGGAGAGCCATGCTAGCATATGCGGACGCACTTATTGGGCCGGATCGTCCGAAGTGATACCAAGGGCTCACAGAATACGCAGCGTGAAACGGAATTTGTACTGTGTTTCGCAGAGTGAGTGAGCATATCGGAGGCCGTTTAAAGTAAAAAGCCAGCATCACGCCCAAGAACAACGATTGTTCTTGCCGGTGCTTTTCTCTTATCATATAGTAGACCCACCTGCTCCGTTGTCTTCTATAAATTTAAATAAAAACACTAGATTAGTTCTATCTCTAAAACTTCTAGGCAGTATACTGTTAATAAATATTAAAAATTATGACTATGCTAATATAAGTAACAAATATTCAAAAGTCTGAAATTTCTTAAAAGCTATATACTATTACAAAGTTAATGCTGTTGATCAAAGGCAACATATACAATGCGGCGCTAGTATTTATATTTTATATTTTACAATCAAGTTTAACGCCAAAATTTGTCTACCGAGGGGACTTGTGGGCGTGGTGTAATCTGATTGCGGACTTCTAACAATTCGCAAAACATAATTGTTTCTGCAACTGTATCTGTATTATGAGTAGAAAATTTAATATTATCTAAGTGTTTGCTATATAACCTCTAAATGTTTTTGCGATAATTCTAGTAAAATATTCAAATAATTTTGATTTTAAATCTATATATATTAAAGTACGTCTCGTTTGTTAGTTACACTATTTATAACTCAAGGATGACTGTACTGATTTTTCTGAAAATTCATGGAGTGGTAGCTTAAAAACAGGAGAAGGACGTAGGTGTACAATTTTATTTGTATACAAAAAAAATTAGGATTTAGTGGGCCCTTGTATTGCTGAGGGTTCAAAATTGGATCCGGTACGATGCTTACTATTCAGGATGACATCTGTCGGGTCCACTAGTACTCTATATAAGATTTACTCATTATTATTATTACAGAAGCCCTATTTATATAATAGCAAAATATGAGAGCAAATAAGGAAGTAGAATTCAATATGCATAAATTTTATCACAAATGTGAAGAAAAATGTATAAAAAAATCTCTTTTATTTAGTACAGGGAATTTATGTAGAATTTGTATTAACGAGTAAGATATTAACTTGGGATTTTTTAAATCGGAACGTATTTGTGGACAGATGTTTAACAAAAAGATTATCGCACAAGCCCGTAACGTTAATCAAAATGGCAATTAATAATCGACATTATATATAGTGCAATGCAGTTATAGGCATTCTGAGCAATTGTCCAGAAGACATTTGTCATATTGTTGGTGGGCTTTATAAATATATCATCTTTCACTATAAAGAGTGCTGTCAATGCATCCTATGATTGTGACAGCTTCCATGAATTGCCTCGTGGCCTTTGGAACAATGTATGCCAGCAGGTATTCATCCACGTTGCTTATACAGACAAGCGTTATATAAAGCTAATATTAGATGAAATGCGCATTAGCGCTCTAGAAAACTCCAACTCTTATTCTGACATTGACAAAACAGTGATCCCTAGTCACAGAATCTAAAAAATAAAAAGAAGAATTCTTGCTAGACTTATTTTTCGCTTATACTTTCTCATCAAGCGATTTTTATTTATTAATTCGTAGACACCGGTAATTATTTATATAATGTTCATATTTTCACGCAATGACAAAGAAAAATTAGGGTACTAAAAGGATTATTAAAATAAAATGAACAATCTAATATAGTATTCATTATACACATAAAAGAAATGTAATATTGCCATACAACTATCACCTGCTGTTTTATTCTCTATACAATGGATTTTAGTCGATTTATTTAATTAATACTTCAGTTATTATTTAACGATTTATATAAAAAATATATCTAATATGTATTATTGCTTTTTGTTTATTGTATTATGGTAATTTTACAATTTTATGGTACCATCAATATATGTATGTATGATATAGTATGATATATTTTATATGATCAGTTAGGCGATCTCTTATTCGATATTAAGACTTGGTCACGAGGTATTTGATCTGATGAGACGAAGCTGTTTAATATTCATGGCCCCTTTGTGTCATACTCGTTGTTTGCCACAAAGAAGTAGGTAGGTTTTTCAATAAGACTCTCGCTTGATGTTAATATAGAATTAATATAAAAATATTTCAATCAAACACAATATCCTGACTGATCTTTGATGATGATCTTTAATTTTAATATGCCACTATTAACCTTCGACATTTTTAACTTTGCTCATATTATAACAGATATAATATTAATATATTAAATACTATTAGAGTAGTAACTGTATATAATAACTGCATGTAAATAGTAGGTTATAATCTAGGAATATGGTATTAATAATTCAAAGTAAATAAAGCAGCAAAAACTTAATGTTGACAATATTATGATGGTAATAGATGCATTTCAGTTATTCTATTTTTTGTGATACGACCCGCCGAAGTTCACGAAAGATTAACCACAGATTTTAACATGATACAAGCAACTTTATGACGTTGTTATATTGCTTTTGCCTTTTGAAGCATAGGGCTCATGTTATTTTTATTACCTCTTAATAGCGACTTTGTCATTGCAATCACGTTAAAATATTAGTTACGTCTTAGTTACTCTAACTTATTAGTTACGTCTAGTATTTTTTTAATAGTGTTAGTATAGCGGACAACGGAACAGGTGGGTCTCTGGTAAAGGTACCGCTTCACGCTGAGTAGTCTGTGATCCCGTGGTATCACTTCGGACGAGCCAGCCCAATTAGTGCGTCCGCATACCACGGATGCGACAGCATAAAGATACACGCCCGGCTACTGTCAAGTCCTTCCAGAGACCGAATAAATTATAAATTAATTATTATTAATAATTGTCCGGACTGGGATTCGAACCCGATTCCTCTCGCTTCATGGTAGACCTATTAAACTACTTAGCCACGATGTTCTGTTATTATATATTAATAGAATGAAAAAAAATAGAAATCAATAGTTATTTATGCATTTAAGTATTAAAAAAATGGAAAATGTTAAAGTAAAAGGTGATATTTCTATGATAAATGGATATTTTAGAATGGTGCTATAGAGAATAAAATAATGACGAGCGGGGAGCTCTTTTAAACATCAGACCTTTAATATGGTTGTTTTGCATATTTTATCAATTACTATTGTGTCGCGTTCATCCTAACGATATACAAATAGGACGGTTTTAATAACCACTGAATTTAATATTTAAGAATTTAGGCCTGGAGTCTTAGATGCCTGATAAACATTGTTATATAAGAATATTAATAATATATTAGAGAAACTATGTAGTTCCTGTAATGGAAACCCTATTTTATATTTTATTTATATTTAATGTTTCAAAACATGAAAATTGAACTGTAATTATCTATTGATACTATTTACATATAGTTTTAATCATCTCCCTCAGTCAGTTTCTTAGAATGTACTCGGAGTTCTAGTTGCGATGTACGTGGAAAACTTTAAGTTGAGCAGATGGAGACGCCTGATCAATGCTAACTTTGAAGAAAATAATCAGTGAAACAGATACAGCGTCTAATCTATGCTCCTATATATCTATAGAAATCGTCGCAATGAATTTTCTCTCGAATATTCGAAGAGATATAATCAAAAACTTTGGTAATAAACCAGTGTACTTAAAAACTAGGTGATCTTGTAAGCTAAACACGATGCGAGAGGTATCGTTTTTGATCCCCATTACGAATAAAAAATTATAATTTATTATTCGGTCTTAGGATGGCCTGGACAGTAGCTGGTTGAGTGTCTTAACACTATCGTATCCGTGGTGAAAACAAAATCGGTATGTGGCGCGATTGTCCATGGCTGATGGTGATCTCTTACCATAGAGAAGGTCGGCCTGCTCCGTTTACTCACTATACAATAAAAAATCTGTCTACTTATACTCAACTTAAACCTAATGAAACCTAAATCTTAAATATATAAGCTCACTATTAAGACAATAATATAGCCAAAACTGTGCCTAATCGCAAATACTCATACAGTATTGACTATGGCGGTTACCTAGACATTAAATAATGTTTGAAGTGCATGCTAACTTGTAATAACTTTCGTCCCATAATAATCAATCCCAACTTCGTTGTTATGTCCCAGTTAGGGCAAAGTATGCGACTAAAGAAGTGGGCCTAAAGTAAAACCTCGCGGGGACAATTTGGTAATAAGGGGAAGGCTGTGCCTGGTGCAGGCCGTCTTATAACACAGTTTAATTTATTTGTAGATTCCGGCTTGTTTGGAGCCCATTATATCAGTGACATCGATGTAATAAACATTTGGATATGAAGTTTCTTTTATATTTCGTAACACGTTATTTGTTAAGTTATACAAATAATTGAGGAACATTAAGAATGACTTTGTATAGGTAATTATACTAAAGTTACTTATAGTAAAGTAAACTTTAATGTAATTATAATATTTTATCTTCATAGAGTAATGTTCAACAAAAACTTTGTCTTACATCTTAGCAGCCATATTTTTGCATGGCTAACCATTTTGTAATTATTTGTAGATAGATATACATACACATGAATAAATTTAAATCTTGTAAACTGTCACAATGTATTTCATGAGTTTTATTATAGTTTGATGTATAAATAAGTTTTTACCTAATTGATTAAATATTTTGGTTAGTTAAATGACAAGCAATTTTAACATTCAAAGTCGTCCGTCACTGAGTAATCATTGTAATGACAAAGAAATTTATTTTTCGCCTGTGTTACTCAATAGAATTGAATTATTAACATTAGATAGCTTTCCATCCTGTATTTAACTATTTATATCTCTAGTTAAATCAAATACATCGAATGTTAATAGCTCACGCCTCAATTTTGCTTGCATTATTAGTCTTAAATTAGTGCTTTCATAAAATTATCAATGTTTGTGATATGTATGTCAATTATAATATAGTATAGAATATTCAATTTGTAACGATACTTGTACTGTGTTTCGGAGGCCCTTAAAAATGCTGTTTTAGTGGCGTAAAAAGCCGCCAACACAACGAATGCGCGGACTGAGCCTCTATAAAAAATAATCATAATTCCAATAAAAGTAACGGTAACAGTTTGAAAAATTTATTTCATAGATTTTATTTTATTGATTGTTTTTTATAATTATGATAAATAATAATTAACTTTTAGGAAGCTTTTTTCTTAAAAGCTTTCATTAGTTTCGCTAGGTGTTTTAAAAATTGTAATACCATTTTTTATAATTTATTGACAAAATATGTAAAAATAGGAAACTTTTATATGGAAAAGTATCTTGTAAAAGTATTAGATTTGATAAAAGAAACAAAACAATACACTTATTTTACTACAAAATCAATCGATTTGATTAGTACATTCAAGGAATTAATGTTATTCATAAATTGCATTTCTGATTGCCCATTTATTACCTATTTGTCCTAAATTACTCTACGTTTACGTCATATATTTCAATAGAATGCTGCAATCATTAAAAATCTAATATACAAGTAAAAGAACAGCGCCGCCTATGGACAACTGCGCCACAATCCGCGATTTGGTTGTGTTACCGACCTTTAAGAGATTAAGAGATTAAATTTCCGATATCCTCATCCACTCAGTAAAACACAGTACGAGTAGATACCGTTTCTCGATGAGCATTCTGTGAGCCCGTGGTATTACTTCG
>DWCF01007708.1:0-10273 GCA_018230265.1 Delias oraia
CATTTTTAAGTTCTGAATCAAACGAGATTTTTCTTCAATAGATATAACTTTCAGATTTTAATTGGATATTAGAATGTAGTCGATAATTATAAAAAAGTGTACCTTTTTGTATTTTTAGGCAATTTCGACGTTTAGTAACAATTGTTTTTGTTACAGGCATTTTAGGAAAGCTGTTGGCGTGGAGATTTTTAGTACCAATATCGAAGTTAACATTTTGTGCGTACCTAGTCAATGGTATTGTAGAATTGTACTATGTGGGACAACTGCGACATCCTCTACATATAACCTTCTTCACTATTGTAAGGGTTTTGATTAATTTCCATTTTATTTAACAACTATTATATTTTATTTTGTTCTTGAACAAAAAATAATAATTAACATGAGACCTTATAATTCCAGGCAGCGAATGCAATTTCCCACTTAGTGTTAACATTTTTCCTTGCCCTGTTGTTATGCATAATGTTCGAGTCACCACTGCATGGTATCGAGAAGATATTGCTCCGAAAATTCGGTATGCCTTTTACAACAGTTTAATAATTTACTTTTAAAAGAGAGGTTTACTTATCATTAACTTACGTACCTACGACATACTATAATAATTATATTTGATACAAGAAACGTTAAAATGATTCAGTACCTCACAGTAGAAGGTGATTGTTGCACCTTTATCAGATGGATAAAGGTATGAAATAAAAAAAAAATATTAAGTCTAAGAATAAAGCATACACTTTTTTAATTATAAGTATTCAAAATGTTTTCAAATAACATAAGTATGACTCTATGTATATAATTATAAAACTACATGTACTAGCATAAACTAAAAATATTTACTGTATTATTTTGATACACATCTAGAGGTCAAAAACTTAGTCATATCTAACACACTGCTTTATCAAAATAATTGACACACAAACAGATAAACACAACTAAATATTAGAAATACATTAGTTTAAAGGATTAATACCTGTTTAACAAAATAATATTTTTGTCAACATATCACTTGTGTTTAAGTATTCTATTGTAATATAATTATTTTCTACAGCTTCTCTAACAAAGTGAAAGCTTCATGTGAATAGTCAACATGCTTGCTTCTTTTGTTGTATAGATAATGTTTACTCAAGAATTGTATGCTTTGGTTATCATTATATATACAACAGAATAGGTGACTGATCTCTACATTTTAATTCTAATAACAGGTTTCTTAAATATATAGCTTCTTTACTTGCCTCACACAAATCCATATATACAGCTTTTGTGCTGGATACAGCTATTATTATTTGCTTTTTGCATTAAAATGAGATGACACTACTTGAAATTTTAAACAGATAAAACAGTACACAATCTGATGCCTAACTAGCATCAGCATTGCCATTACATCTAAATCATCTTTGACATACTTAAAAAAAATGGTTTTGTGTGTATGAATGTGTTTCACATGTTTCTAGTAAGCATAATTCATTACAGAAAAATAAAGCTAACTAGCAATTATTTGCTGGTAAGGAAACTGAGTATAACAAATATATTTTTTAAATTTACCTCTATTAGTGTCTGTCTTACAATTTTAAATTTTAAACATTCAATAAATGATCAACAAATTCTTCCTGGTCTACAAATATCTCACCATTTTGCCTTCTGACCCTCATACCTTTATCTAAAATCTCCCAATTCTTTTGATTTAAATTTTATTTCTGTATTAGATAACATTACTTCTCTGTACATG
Organism: Delias oraia; assembly: GCA_018230265.1. NCBI lineage: Eukaryota > Metazoa > Arthropoda > Insecta > Lepidoptera > Pieridae > Delias > Delias oraia. The sequence goes on from DWCF01007708.1 coordinate 1,721, forward strand.
CTTTAAATGGAGTCATATTATTCAACAATAAGAGTATTCATATTTTCAGCCCGAAATTCTTATAAGTGTAAACTAGCATAAAAAATTTAACATCTATCCTTCACAACTAATGATCGATTTCTTTTTTTCACATACACCATTTTGTTGGGGCATGTAAAAGACATCACAAAAAAACACTGAAAGCAATGCTACTACTGTCATCACTAATTAAGCTTTAGCCTTTCTATCATCAACGATGAACGAAGTGCAACGCCATTGGCGGCATCTTGTTTGTTAATGTTGACGCCGCCTAAAATAAAGAAATTTTCAGCTTCAAAAGCCCGCTCGTCGTAATTCTAGTGATCCTTCAGTTATGAAAAATTTATAATAACTTCCAGACATATTACATACAACCCGTACCGTAAAACTATTTACTATTCTATTTATAACCACGGGACACAGTTCATAATTAATCTATTGAAACTACAAGTACAGACACACACAGCACAGACAAAAATAATATACTATACTATATTATTTTGATACATATTATCTAATATAAAATGTTTTTCATATATTATGAGTTTTCATTTTTATATTTAATAAAAAGGATGGTGTTAGGATAATGTTATACAACAGGTGTTAATAGAAAATAGACAAATTATTGAATTTTATAATAATTGTATTTTACAGCTCGACCGGTTCTAAGTGACAATGCAACGAAGGCTGAAGATGAATTCTCTCGTAATACTAGTCAAAGTAGGTTAGATACGTAATGTTATTGTGATATTAAATACAATCAAACTATAAATATTAAATCGTATTTTGTATAGTGATTTTTATCAAGAGCAAGTATAGGTACTATTGCCATCATAAAATGTTTTATATTAATGAACATTTAAAAGGTTTGAAAAACAAGAACTTTTTGCTTTATTTAGATTGAAACAATATTTGAAATCCTCTGCCCCTCTTTAATTTATGTTTGTACAATTTTGGTAACAAAAACTACAAAAAATATTTTGAGCAATATTGGAAGCATGTTTAAAGTGCATAGTTAAGTCAATTCTCAATGTTTCTATTGTAGACGGCCAAAAGTGAAAGTTAATGTAGTTCTGGTAGTTAATTATAATATAAAGAAAAACGACGGCTGCTTATATAGCTTCGAATACATAGATTTTGTACATAAATTAAAATATAAGATCGCTTCACTTTCTGGAAAGAGAACGTTATTTTCTTGCAGGCGCTGATTTCATGTTGCAATGAATATGTTAAACGAAAAACCAAATACAAGACAATAATTAAAGCGTACCTTATGTATGAGTAACCTTACACAAAAATAGCTCTGTAAAATAATTTAGTAGGTCAATGCTTAGTAAAATAATGATTACAACGATTAAATGATTTTTGATAATAATTTACTATTTAAATAGTGAAGCTTAGTAATATTAATAAAATTAATATCCTGAGTATTCATATATCAGGCAAATTGCTCAATTGTAGTAAATCATTTAAAGTTATTTAAAATGGCATATTTCAAATGATATCATTTTATATTGATGCCTTCATAAAATGGTTATTATATTTATCGCAATAAGTTCTTCGCACAGCGTTTGTTTTTTTTTCTATAAAAAATGTAATAATTATTGTTTATGAATATTTTTGCTTCGAAGTTTTCATCAACGTAATTTAAATATTGTTATCAATTTAAAGTAACTGTAAAAAGAGGTATTATTTTTAATGTTGTAAATATTGCTCAATATTTTACATATAGTTAGTAAATAAATCTTTATTTTTATAACAATTTTATTTCTTACCTTTTTCTTCGGCAAAAAACAGAGAACAAACATTTGAAGTCTCATCAGCAACATTGAAACAGAATTATTAGAATTATTACATATACATAATATAAACAAATATGACCTTGGTTTGTTGCAGCAGAGATAAAATAAAATGTCAAACGTCTTTGAACTTCTTATAGACCGTCAGTGATATAGTCGCCTATCAAAAGGGTAGTCGGTAAGATTTCCATTTCAAATAAAATAATATGTATTAATTTTATAACATCGATGGACAATTTTATTAGATTTAAAAAATATAATATATAAATCATTATATTTATAGGATAAATATTAAAGGTCAAAAGTGAGACCTTGAAATGACAGCTCTGGCTACTTAATTTAATATATATAATTATATCAGAATAAAATTTTGTAAACATCTGATGCCTGCGTATTTGCGTGAAATTTATTGCATTTTCATTACATCAGTTTTATGCTTAAAACTTTAAATAATTTAGCAGCATTCATTTATAATAAAAATATTGTGTAAATGATGATAGTGAAACAAAAACTAGTTTGTATTTCATTAAACGTAATTTAACCGATATTTTTTTATTATTAAAATATATATTCTTTTAAATGTTTACTTGACGGGTATTAATAACTAAGCGTGATATCCTGTGAGAACAGTATAAAATTCCAATAAATATGTAAGAACTTTTCAATATTTGCCAATGAATTTGTCAGGCTGTGTTCTTATATATACAGAATTGCTATAACGTTTATTTTTAGCATCAACACCAGTTCAGTAAAGATATCAGGGAAGACCCTGTTCTTAACAAAACAAGCATAATACAAATGAGGAAAATTGAACATATAAAAAGACCGGTACAATCTTTCTGGATTCATTCTCGTCGTATTTTTCATCAAGAGATTTTGTTAAATAAATAATGAAGTTATTTTTGCTTGTGTTAACTGTATTTTTGGCTCTCTTCGGAGTCATGAATGCTGGACCAGGTGAGTTCTTAAATTATATGAACCTATCATTCGATGTTGCATCTATATGGGCTCTATAATACTCAAATATTTGATAAATAAACACTCCTTTCTAATTCTACATTATATTGGTTTGATAACGAATTTGTTTTTAAAGTAATTATCGAAATACTATATAATTTATTACTAAACTTATGTGTATTTATAAATTTTATCCATGGTAGAGCCATGCTGAAGCATATGTTGATGCTACAATTGGGCCGGCTCGTACGATGTGTTACCACAGGTTCACAGAATACTCAGTATGAAACGGTAGTTGTACTGTGTTTCGCAGAGTGAGTGAGCCTTTAAAAGTACTGCTTAAGCGGCGTAATAGGCCGACAACACAACCAATGCGCGGACTGTGGCGCGTTAATAAGCTGCTCCGTTGTCCGCTTAGAATAAAAAAAAACTTAAATATGAACAGTTTGTCTTGGCTAGACATATAACACGATTTGTATTCCAATATCAATTATTGGTGAAATAACATTTAAATCACTTCGGTTGAATTTTTCTTTATACTCAATTGAAACTGAACAAAGATCGTTTTAGATTCAATAGATCCTCTATTATAGAGCACAAAATACTCATTTTATTTTAAAATAAAGAATAAATACAAATAGGCACATATTATATTAAACAATACTAGTGCTCTCGACAGACGTCGCTCTGCCCGTTATACCACCTACCACATCCGACTTACGTGACAATTAAGCTAAATGATTGATATGCTTCTCTAAAATCCGTTCCATAGTTTTTGCCTGAGTGAGTAAAAAACATCCGTTCTTAAAAACTTTTATGTTTATAATATAAGTAAAATTATATTTTAATTTATATTACGTACTTTATAAGAGTATAACTTATATAGAAATGGCTTGCTGTTTAAAATTAAAACTTCACGTTATATTTCAGTTGAAGAACACATCAGGGGACGAGTGGGTCGTGACACTTGCGACTACAGAGAATGTAATGATTCTTGTAAGCGAATCTTCCTGCCAAGTGGCGTCTGCGTAAATAACAAATGCAAATGTGATATTATTTAGTCTAAAAATCTTAATAAAAATACTCCTTTCGTAAATTTGTTATCTTTTTATAAAGTCCAATAAGCTAGAACGTGTAAGACTATATACAAAATATTACTATTTAACAAATTTTAATAAATTATCAAAATAAACAAAGAAGACAAATAACACATAGATCAAATAATTAATATAGGGCTATAAAAGAATTTAAAATCAAAATAGTGTTGATCTTCCAGTTAGATTATGCAGGATCTAACATATTACATAAGTTTTTTTTATTTTAAATCTAGATTTTAAGTGTAAAGTTTAAGATTTTATTTCTATATAAGATGATGTTTGGCATCTAATTGTTATCTACATACTTAAAGAGCTCCGTGGCCAAATGTTATTGTAACGTAAAGTCAGGGGTACCGGATTAAATACCGGCCTTGTTTTAATTTACTCAATCTTTGGATTGGCTTAAAAATGGCCGAACAAGTGTGGAACAGTACTCTTACTGTTTTTCCAACCGTGAGTGAGGATAGCGCTGGCCCATGAAATTATTTCGATCAAGTAGTGTAAAAATTCGACAACATAATGATGAGCTGCTGTAAAAGGAGTCGGTAATATTTTACCATACTATATACATCTGTATATAATCATAATATTGGATATTTGTTTGTTGTGCATTAAGTTAAAAAACTGGTGCCTATATATTGCGGTAAGTATCGTTCCCATGAATAAGGATTAAGTTTTTCAGATAACATTAGATATACGAATAACGTATATTAAAACGTTAGAAAAAAATGTGAGTTTGAGATAACCAATATTGATTTGTTTCATTTTTAAATCGAAATATTGATGTAGTTAAAGTTATTCGCTTAAGGAACAAACATTTCTTTGAAGCATTTCTCGCCACGTTTGTCAGCAGGTAAATAATTAGCAAAACAGATGAAAACTTTTACTTTTTAATTCTCTCTTATTGTAGAAGTTTGCGCTCAAATTGAATATTTGCATTGTTCCCAAGTAGGAGTTGGACAGTTTTCAATTACTCTCAGCAAGTAAACGGGCTAACTGCACTCAACTATTTCACAACTATAATCTTGTGTGCCCTTCTTGTGTGTAAACCTACGTATACGAACGTTCGGTTGTACGAATTTCTAGACATAAGTATTCTCTTATTATTGGAAAATAAAATGTAATGAAGAGAAAAGTCGACTTTAATACGAATTTTGATTTGCGTGATTTTGAAGATAATTTTCTGTTTTGCTAACACAAAGTTTACCAATCAATCATATTAAACCAGTCAACATAAGTTTTCACCAATAATAATATAACTTAAGACTAAATTAATTTTAATTTGGCGACATTTTGGATGAAATACCATTAAGCATAATTACGAATTAGCATAAATATGAACAATTACGAATAAGCTTTTTATTCCGGAATAAAATTTTTAAAATTGCTTTTTTTGTATAGTATAGCTGACAACGGACCATTTTGGGTCTTCTATATGGTGAGAGAACACCGCCGCCCATGGACAACAGCGCCACATTCCGCGCATTGGTTATATTGCTGGCTTTTTACACCACTTAAGCGCCATCACTCACTCACTCAGTGAAACACAGTACAAGCACTGTTTACCGTTGATTCTTCAAAATAATTTAGAATTTGGTTTGTTTTTTCTATTATTTAGCATCTATACAACGTTAATCCCTTGTAGGATGTTTATCAGCATTCGTAATCACTATGCAATGCTCATCTTGCGCCAAAACGACATAGCCTGTGTCATACTAAGTTAATCCAAATAGCAGCCTACACAAACAAGTATGTATTAGTTTACCAACGTTTATTCTTGTCGTGTGGGGTCACAGAAAATAGTTAGAACAAAGGGTCAGATGATAAATACAGTTTAATATGAGCAGTAATCTGGAATCAATTCATTTATTAATATGATATTTGCCTGGGTATATTAAATTTTTGCCATCTTTGACTTTGATTGTAAATGTACAGGCGACATTACGAATATACGGATATCAAAATAAATGAGTTTTCATTCATAATTAAAAACTAGAGCAGCTTTACTTAAAGGTAAATCTCTACACTGTATGGTTCTTTTAACATTAATATTAAGGCTTCACGATATGATTGGCGTTATGTACCTTTTGTGTTTTTTCACCTCAATTTCCATCAAGTGGATTAAAACAGTTTCCGCCATTTGCAGCTCACTATGACGTAGCTTTTTTTATATTTTATAGTTTATAGACAACGGAGTAGATGAGTCTCCTATATGGTAAGAGAACACCGCCGCCTATGAACAACCGTGTCATAGTCCACGCATTGGTTGTGTTGCTGGCATATTACGCCGCTTCAGCGGCACTTTTAAGAGCCTTTGATACCCCCACTTACTATGCGAAATACAGTACAAGTACAGTTTCACGCTGAGTATTTTGTGAGCCCGTGATATAACTTCGGACGAGCCGGCCCAATTAGTGAGTCAGCATATGCTTCAGCATGGCTTTCCCACGGGTCCAACAGCATTAAGACACTCGTCCAGTCACTGTAAAGCCATTCCAGACACCGAATAATTTATAAATTTAATTTTTTTTATTAGTTAGTTGTAGTTGCCCAAATGCAAGACTTACGGCATTCTTGGTCTTGTGCCAATACACCTAGTATTGGTCTTGGTCTTGCAGCAAGAGTCTTGCAAGTCTTGAAATATATTAAAGTTTATTTCTGATCTAAGAAAAACCTATCAGAATATGAACTTGAAAGAAATTGAGATTGAAATAGCATAGCCCTAGTAAAGACCAACCAGATTTATAAAATATGTCTAAAGATTTAAAGTGAAATTCCAAAAACCACTGCCTAAAAAAATAGCTGCAAGACGCAAGAGTCTTGCAGGCTTAGTCTTGCTCCTGCTCAACTCTTACACGGCCAGTTTTGGTCTTGCTAAAATTAAGCAGTCTTGGTCTTGATCTTGCATTTGGGAAACACTACTCAGAAGATGGCTTCTGAGAGGCTTTCGAGGGATCCGCTTCCACTATAACCTGTAGGTTAATCTTCATTATCAACTTTGCTCTTTACCAGTACCTACGGCAAAACAAAAACTCCATATATGCCTAACATATATTTTTAGCTCTCATTCCAACTGATTGTTCTATTCTTTGTCATAACTACGCTAAAACAAACACTGGTAGGTAGGAGTAAACAAGAAGGGATGAATAAAATATCCTTCTCGAAATATCACTGCGACAGTGTGCTTTTAAATTCTTTTGTGTGAATGTTTGTTTTGTATGATTATTATGAGCCGTATCATAAATGTTAGCTAAAGCAGCTATAATATCTAAAACGCATAATGTTCTAATACTAACCCAAAAGGTGTAAAAATAAAACATTTTGAACACGGCGTTGGAATATAATATTTTACGCCATGTTTTCATCTTTTTTTAAGTTTCCGACAAGTATAACTTTTAGCTAAAACATAAATCACAAAGCTTCAAGATTAGATTTATATCTCCAACGTAATAATATATATAAAATATATATTTTTTTAAATATACATATAATAGTTTGTTATTTATGTATCCGAAACTCTATATATTTTAAAAAGCCAGCCACGCACCTGAAGCGAATAACCTCGAAGTTTTCATAAAAAAGAGTAAATTGCATCTTTAAATATTGGTGCATAAAATATTCACTACTATCAGGTTTTTATATAATGTCCTCGGGTAAATAAAAACAAAAAATATAAATATATATTGTTAATCTTTTGAATCTCAATATCATGTTATTGGTAATTAATTCATTCTCCACGTGGCTAGAAAACAGATCTAATATAACTAAAGGACCTAAAATTAATGCAATATAAAAAATAACCTCGTTTATATTTTAACGGATAAATTACACAACACAAAAAGCTCCTTTCAACTACGATGGAGTATTTCTATTAAATGTATAAAGCCGGTTAGTTCCAAACTAAAATAATGTTATAATAAACTTTAAGGCTTCCAACGAGTTGTCTCCTACCTCGGGGTGAAACATACGGGAAACAACTTTCAACTAATGTTTAGCCATGTAGTGTTACCCTATTTTGCACCAGATATGATCCTTCTCACTACAGGGGATTTAAAACCAGTGAAGTATTAATATTCACTTGTAGGTAATCATATCCCTAATCCCTATCTAAACTCAATCACAATTAATTTTTGCATAATTTCATCACAATTTCGAAATCAAAACTCGAATATTTTTATTTCATATAGATTCCTCTGTAAACTGTTTTTGTAAATCGGCAACGGAGCGATCGGGTCTCTATGGTAAGAGACTACCGCCACGCATAGGCCACCTCGCAGCAATCTTCGTTTTGGTTATGCTGCAGGCTTCAAACCTTGCTGGAGCATAGAATATAATTTATATGATAATCGTTATGTTTTTCCATATCAATTTAAATATATAACTCTAATGAGGTAATATATGATGCGTGAGACATAAATCAAATTTTGTCATAAGTATACCATGTATGTTGCCATCATAATTACTTTAGGGGAAATTTCGCGAACATGATAATAATTCGCGATAATCTTTTTAGATATAAATAGTCTGGATTAAGTTGTTTTAATATTTTAATTGAGTTTCTTTTAAGGTGGCAAAGTATCGCTATAGTATTTTGGATGTTTTGGCCTGTCAACGTCTAATAGAAAAAAGACAAATGAAATGTTTTTCATACGAAAATATTACAATTTAGTGTGTTCTAATAA